>JAZEWT010000013.1:18014641-18027515 GCA_036362905.1 Mordacia mordax
GTGAGGCGACCGCGCTAACCACTGGGTCACCGCGCCGCCCTTTTTACTATTGTCTGACCTTTAAATACAAGCAACTTAGAGCCCTTTGAGAAAACGTATATTTTATGGAGTCCCAGGAAGGGGGGGGGAATCATGCTATAGTCAGGTGCACTATGCCATTGTAAATTACGGGATTCATTGTTAAACTTTAAAAGACGTTTTGCTGTAAGCCGATATTTATTTTACAAAATCCATTTCCAATACACATACCTGTCTGCAATGTGAGTGTGTGAATGTATTGAGGTTAAAAAGTAATATGCACTAGGATATCCATTGTCAAACAAGTGAATTGCCATTCCAGTGTGCTAACCATAACACCATGCATCAGTTATTATGCGCGACAGAAAGCGTATTTTTTCAGATGACGTTTGATTGATTCACTGTTTAATAAGTACATATCGGAATGTATGAAAACGTGCACGCCATTTACGAAGTAATTTAGATACTACAGATGTCAGCCTCTTCAATAGTGTGTGTTCTAAATCTAAATGCTGCTGTATTCTAGAATATCTAGGTCAGTTGAGACATCAGCATGCACATTAACAATTAGGTAAATGCTCAAAAAATGTCAACATAAACTATATCATTTAGACTGCATTCAAATGAAATTTGATTTAACAGTGGACCTTAATGAGTCCTTCAAACATCAGCATACAGCACCAGCATTGACTGGCCACGATTGTTGCATATTTTATTGTTTTATGCTCGACAGATTAGCACAGCATTGCATTTTTAAATTTTAGAAATGGTAAGTTTTAAAACTCAATATTAAAAAGTTTTAAGCGATACGACGATTAAAAGGTGATTTAATTGTTTTCTTTTAACGTACATTTAATTAAAATACCCAATTTAATTGATGTTGGTTGTGACACATCCGTAAGAAAATGTAATTTTATTTCGGGTCATTATGTTTTACTACTCTGTTACGTCTTTTCGCATACCTAGTTGTCAAATCGGAGTCCATTGTCAATTGGGCAATGCTACGTTGATGTGGAAACGTATATTGGAACACGCTGTGGATTTGTAAGTCTTGCAATATTGATCGTTTCGTGGAATAATGCAGCCGCCACACACTGCGTGTCAAATAGTACAGAACATTCATTTGAGAATTGAGTGTATAAATTAAATTTAATTTTGACATGAAACCTTTTGTGACCGATATTGTATGTAAAGTGCTTTTTCGGTTGGGTTATGTTAAAGTAAATTGTGGGTTTAGGATCCTTTTGCGTGACCCAACCCAAAAGCACATTACGTATAAATCCAAGGTATTAAAACAATAATTTGCATCCCTTTGTCAGCCCATTGCTGAATTTAGGCTTCCCAGCACTTTTTATCGTGGGAGGAAATTTTACTATGTTATTTGTTTTTAATGCGTCTAATACTCCTTTAACATAGCTCACCGTGTTCTGTGCCACTGGGCCACGGCTCTGCACAACCCACAAACGCCCCCCCATAACTACAAGAGAAGCTGTCAAGCGCGTCCCCTCAATGGAGGCCCTATTGCTCGCAGTGGTGTGGGGAAGCCATTGCAGGGCTGCACTTTATACTTTCACAATCTTTTTTTTTCTGACTTGAATAAGTGGTGGCGAATCAAATGAAAATGAGAAACGATGCTATTGCGCGCTCACACTCGCCACGGCGACCTGGAAAACGTAGGTCACCGCAAATTTTACATTCAACTAAGTCTACACGCAATTTTCATAATGATATTCTGAAATAAATCATAGCAGTCAAGGTGGTCATATTTATTTGCAACCATGCTTATATCGGACGGAGGCGAATCAGTGTGCATGAGCAGGCGCTGCCAGACTGCATATGCAAGGTTATGGTTGTTCAGAGGATAGAGGCGGTGGTTTAGGGACAGTGATTAGGGAATCGCAACACCCAATGTTTATTATGAGCTTCGGGGGCTGTTTGTCATGGGCGGCAAGTGGGTCCAGAGGAGGTGGGGAGAGTGACACATTTGTTTTCTCTCCGAGATAATCAATGCAAACGGTTGGGAGTAGATAAGTGAGAGTTTTGTTGTAATATACATTTTCATCACACTTCTTAAATCATCTTGACGAAGTTATTATATTCAATAGTGATTAGTACAAAAAAATGGGTCGCTTGCAAAGGTATTATCAAAGGAATAATCCAGCAGTGGATTGATCATTGAGAAGTGCAATCGACCATGCACGGGCGCGAGTGGCATTGTGGGATTATGAGAGATGGAGAGCTTTGTTTGGCCTTCAACCAGCAGTGGATTAACCATGACTGATGGTGGTCTATAAACACGACAGCACACGGTGAGAATGTGTCTGAATTCCCGCTTACGCCGTATTATATAGTGGCTGGTAATTTAAAACAAGCACATTGCATTATTTCGTGACCTTTTATATGCAACCAAATGAGAGCCCTTTGAGAAAACGTCCTTTTTCAATGGAGTCCTGGGTGGGTGGAAGATTTGTGATACTATAAAGCGCATTGTGTAGTTTTAAGTTACACAATTGAATATTGTTAGATATTTTCTGTATGCTGCTTGTATTTTATTTTACGAAATCAATTTCCAATACACGCGCCTGTCTGCAAGGCGAGTGTATTAATGCATTGGCATTCAAT
Source organism: Mordacia mordax (assembly GCA_036362905.1). Taxonomy (NCBI): domain Eukaryota; kingdom Metazoa; phylum Chordata; class Hyperoartia; order Petromyzontiformes; family Petromyzontidae; genus Mordacia; species Mordacia mordax. The sequence continues at coordinate 18,017,282 of JAZEWT010000013.1, forward strand.
CGTACCGATCACTAAATATCACTACCCAAGGGGGTAACCGTATACTACGCTTGGCTAAAGTATTAATAACACGGATGCGCCACAGTCCTCAATGCCCACAGGGGACAACTGCGAGCCAAACTCATTGCAAAACACGTCTGTGGATTGGTGGTTATGTGGCTACTAAGGGAACACGTGTACTTGCTGGTGATTACTTCCCTCTTGCTATCAGCAAGCAACCACCTGGACAAAAACAATTGATTTTTTTTTAAATTACCTCGTTTATGAAATTGCAGAATTTCTACGCGTGTATAATGAAGCAAAATTGAGATTGCACATTTACAAATTGCGTAACCCACACAGCTAAGCGTGAAATCACTTTACGGCCTGAAGGAAGAATGCAATGCAAACATTGCTATGACTACTAGGTTAAACACTGATTTAAGGTGACACCTGTTACTCATTATGAATGACACGTTGGTGAAAATTCCAAAACGTGTCTACGTTTGGACTTTACCTATAGTCCAAGTCAGCTGCTAACGTTCAGGAGCCTCATGGTGCAGATTATATTGCAGGAATGCCTTTCAGGGTTATAACATTAACTATGTGTTGACTGTTAACTTTCATTTTTAGATTTATCACTATTATGACGTTGTATTGAAACGATTCGGAACAAAACATTCTAATTAAGTTATCGAAACAAATTGTATAACATTCTCTGCTTTTTCCGGAGCAAGTTGAGAATCGGTTGCAACTAACTTGTCAGCAACAATTTAAATAAGACGGCGGCAGTTAATATTAGTGTTTTCATTTCAGTGTTAAAGCTTAGGCATCGGTGTTGTAAACTCTCAGAAAAATGATCAAAGGTGCTTCAGTACAGGTTTATCGAGGTAAAGAAATATAGAATACATTTGTGTTATTTATAGCATGGACCTTGCATTCATGACAATACGTTCCAAGCCACAGCAGGTCAGGCATGTTGCACTGTTCCATCTAGGAAATGTCAATGATATAATACCACAACAAAACGACAGCTTATAACGTGTTCTATAAGAATTTAGGTTGCATTAAAGAAATGTGCCTTAGCGATCAATTAAAACACGGTGCAACACGATTGCTCCAGCTAAACACGTATTTTGCACATTTATTTCACTCAAACACTACGCCGTTACATTGTAGTAAATTCTTACTCTAAAGCCTTTCTTGGCTACAACGTCACGTGACTCTATCAAGGAATTGGATTAGCATGTCAAACAAAGTCTCCCAGCAAAACACAAACATCTTGTCCCACGAAGATGGCCTGGAACATGGCATGCCGGAACAGAGATTACAGACTTTGAAGGCAGTGATGTTATAATGCGGCCTTAATCGCTTAAAATATCTCGGGTAGAGTTCCGTATTAGTGGCAGTTCCCGAGAGGCCACTTTCCTCACCTGAGTCATCGAGTCCTGCTGTGGTGCTTGTCTGCTCCATCGTGCAGAAAGTTAGCCTCCCAGATGTTGCACCAGTGATGTGGTTGGAGGCACAGTGGCGCCGTGAGCAGCGCTGCCGACTCAGCCAGAATGTCCTAGGTTCGTGTCCTGGCTGGGATGCATCTCTGTGTGGGGTTCACATGTTCGCACCTCTGTCGCGTAGGTTTTTGCCAGGTATTCCCGTTGCCTCCCAAAGTCCAAAGACGTGCTGCCGAGGTTCATTGTCCTGAAGACAGTCCCCGGTTGCCCTCAGAGGTTGTAAATTGTTCACCCCTCCCCGCTGGCCAACTGTAAAACAAAAAAGAGCTTCACAGCTCAATGATTCCTTGCAGCTTAAATAACAACTGTCTGACATGGTTTTTCTACTAATAGCGCAAATGTTTATCCTGCCTGGCAACAAATATTTGCACGATATTCTTTTGTGTTTTTGCACAAGCCGTTTGAGGGTTCGGCAGAGTGGTAATGGAAGCAAATTATCACTCCCGACTCTCGAAGCGCGCATGCTGTTGCGACTATTGCTGCCGCTGTCCGTGGTGCTGACTCTGAATGGCCATTGCCAGAGTACACAATGCAACTCCACGCGCAATGGCTCGCCAGTCTACATTCTTGGCATATGCATAACAGTTATAGCTAATTGTGAAAAGGGCATATGCATAACAGTTATAGCTAATTGTGAAAAGGGGAGGGGGCAAGGGAGCGCAACAGCCCACGGTATATAAATACGATGGAGTGACCTATGTAAACAGCTTCAAATAAATAAACAGATTTACAGATAGTAATCAGTCAAATGTAAAAAAAACGAAAGTGTGTTTATTTGTAAAACTCCTAACGGGTATCAGATATATTATATGGTTGACAAATTCCATTATTGAAGTTTTTGGTGCTTATTAAAATGTGTTGCGTTAAATTGCAGCCCAAAGCAATGAAAATTGCTGAACATATTTCAAAGCAATAAAACATGAACTGGAACAACGGCAAAACATTACTGTTTAGCTTTTATGCAAATCTTAATTGTAAAATGTAGACGTTGTGTATTTCTTGTGCGGGTTAATCGATTGTTTAATTCTGCACGACTTGCCGAGCAACATTTGTATTTATTAGTGTGCCTCGCAAAAGCCTACGCATATCAATCTAAACTCTGAAAATGCAGCGGAAGGGTTTGTACAAAGTTTCTTCTCAAGATTTCCCCAGCCTCGTGTGGGAGACCAATTAAAGTCAACACATCCACCAGCTGTGTGGGCACTGGGAAGGAATGTTGTTTTGGTTGAGTAGACAAGCCAGCAAGAACATTGCTGATGGTGGAAAGATCGGCGGGCCCGTCATGTTGAGAAATGCAGAAATGCTTATGAACAACACATTTTCAGCTGAGCACAGAACCAGTTCACTTGATGTGTTTGCAGATGTGGGCATTCAACGTTGGTGGGTAATGTTTGCGCCGCACTGATGTAGGTTTTCACCGCTCGATGCGTGATGATTGGGTTCCAAAGATGTTCTTTCGGGATAGCCGTGTCAAGCGCTTCTCCTCTCACCTTCGACATTTGGACTCTCACGTCTGTGTTCTCAGGCATACTGAGACTCTCAGTCCCAGTATACATGAGGATACCTCGCTTTGTTGGAGGCAAAACAGGAGGAAGCCACTCACAAATGGACTCGAGTGGCAATATGGGCGAGCTCGACACGGCTATCCTAAAATAACAGTTTTGGAAAGTAATGTTTGTCTTGCTTTTTGCGCAGTAAATTCATATGACCAATGCAGCAATTACCAAAGGCACACTTCATATGTACGACAATTACTATTTCTGTCAGCATGGTTTTCATGATTAACATTTTACAACCACACTACAGAAGTAATTTTAAATAACTGTTGGGAGAAAAAAAACGAAAAATGTAAGTTGTGATTTTATTTTTGGGCTATTTGGCCGAGTGATTTTTTTTTGAGCATTTTAATTTGTGGAACGAAACACGCACTCAATGGCATACAGCTTAGATGACAAATGACACGCTCTACTGTCTCCTGAGCATTTGTTCACTTTTAAGTCTCGCATGATCCCTCAACCCTCTGCAAGTCACTAAATTCACAGGCATCAACCGGCCGCGCTGTGACATTTGAATGTCTGGACGGTTGCATTTTTAAATAGTGATGCAAACAGGGCACGTGCCTTATATGTTTGCAAATGTTAATTAAATCCGATATCAGAATTGGAAGACGTTACGTCACACGGATGTGTAAGGGGTCAACACGTGGCGTGGTCACTGCTGTAATCCTTCATCCCAATTGCACATAATGGCTCACCATGAACCAGGTGTTTCTTCAAAAGAAAGTGAAATGAGGACGCGCTATTGGAGAATTCAAGGGCGTTTAAATTGTGCCCTTACATAACATTTTAGTTCTTATACCCAATGTGCATTGCTGTCAGTATTTGCACCAGAGATACCCTAAATAAGGTTACATAATAGCATACTGAATACATACCACAACACACATATCCAGGCCATAGAAAATACAAAATGCCCTTGTGATACCTATTCGCAACAATGCATGCACAGTTTATTTAAAGATAATTTTGATTCCTCTATCTTTGGAAGATCATAATGTAGATCTGCGTTAATCTCCACGAAATAAATTGTACTTAATTGGTTCCATCAGTAAAGAAGAGTTAACAGAGTACATTTTCTGCAAGAGCAGAGCAAAGGGACAGGTATTGGTTCATGGCAGTCAAGTGCAAGAGGCTGTGATTGATACATTAGGGCTTATCTCTCGGGAGCCCCGACTGCCGTCTCATTAGCTTCCCTTTTTTTTGACACCGAGCCAAAATCAGAGCGCACGGCTCTCCGTGGAATAATAATCACAAAGGTAGTAGATTGCCTTTGGATCCACACGAACCTCCGTTCATCATTGTCTTACTGGCGCGTAAACACGGCGTTTTACGAGAAAGTATATCCAGCATTTACCTACTATTGTGCTGCTGCTGATGTGATGAAGTTGGGTAGCTGAGTGTGCTTCGCTGTGTGTTTGCGAGTTCATAGTGTTCCGGTAGTTATCGCAAAGCTTCGCAATTCCAGTTGGGCCACTCCGTTAACCAGAGCATGAGCAGAACGACAGCGTTATCCAGGTTCACTTGCGCTGGCCAGGGCATGCTCAGCACATGTTGTAATTGACAGATGAGCATATCTTGAGCTTCATTTAGGTCAGCTCGGTCTTAAAGCAGTGCTTCGTGTGTACTAATTAAATTGAGCGCTGAGAAGACACAATAAAAACTTGTTTGGTCCAACTAACATGTTTTTTCCAAGTCCTAAACAAGGGCTTTGTCTGTGGTATTCCCTAAAACAAGTCGGCAAACATTCTGTTCAAACATTTTATCGTTGATACTGTTTCAGTGCCTCCAGTTACAAGCGACAGTTTTACACGTGGGTGGGAAAAAAAACATCACTATGAAGTGCATCGTGAAACGCCCATCGTGCAAGCTCGTAATCAGCAGCAGGGCGGGTGGTTCAGGTAATTAACACACATTCATGATCTCTCTTATAACAATCCATCACCATTACGGATTCTTTGCGCGTGAATGTAGCTCGCGAGCAATAGCGCCAACAATGACATTCCAATAGTAGCTGCTTATGCAGAAACGCTTCCACGACTGCACGGCCATAAATATGCAGTTGTTAATTTCATGCCAGAGAGATTATTTCACGCTTGCGAGAAACCGCTGGATTGTTTACACGTCGTGCACACTGTGAAAGACATTCCGTGACCTCAAAGTTTGCCAACGAGCCTATTTGCCGTGGCTCACACATACGTGGCTGCACAATGCATACGCAGGTCTTGTAAATGAGGTGAGACCACCAAACTCGTTGAACACTCGAACCTGTTTCACTTACGTGGCACCTCGGACTTATGCGCAGCTGTTGGCAACGCTGCTTAACATTTTTGAAGGACTGAACGCTCTGTGTCCATGGGAATTGATTATCGGACCAGAGCCATGCTGGTACATTGCTGGAGCATTATCAAAATGAACAGTGGTACGCCTCTACCACCACCCACCATGTCCCTTTCTGTAATTTGAGCGAAGTGTTCTCCTTTTATGCAGAACGGAGTAAGTGTTTGTGTGTTTGTCTGCACTTGCGTTACCGGGTTGGAAGTCTGCACGAGTGAAAATTGTACGTGCACAGCACCAATGCATTTTTGTCTGATTTTAGCACTTTAAGCTTTAAATTTCAACTTTTGTGCTACCATCGACGCTGTCAAGGATCCTTACGCCTTTATCCTGCTGTCAAAAGGACGTGTTACATGCTCATAACCAGATTGTCCACAGGCCGAGTGCCCTGATAGTATTGCCAGGTATATTTCAGTTAATATGTGTGATTCGCTTACACCATCCCAAACATTAATATGTTATTTACATATTTTTCATTCACGGTATTCCATTGCTAAAAGTGATAACCCAGGCAGGGCTGTGGCGATGTGTTATCGGAGTTCAGCATTGGCATCATGTCATCACGTTTGTTCCTGAGCATGAATTGGCTGAAGGTGGCTCACCCTTTATAAAAGTGAGTGATTCGCCCCGGATATAAAGGGACTACGTGGCTTGCTTGTAGCTGGACCAGTATGGCACTGTTGCTGTGGGAATCCGAACTGAGCTTTCCTACCCTGTTCGCAAACCGGCCTGCGCACATTTTAATTATTCATGGCAATGCAGCGCAAGTTTCCATTTGCTTCCAATTATACATTACTACGAATGCAGACATTCTTCCTTATCCACTACATCCATACGGCTGTGCTTTTAGTAGGAAATGTAAGTCGATGTAAGTCAATGTCAGGGTTGTCAATATAGCTGCTGTTTCCAGACGACGTAAAGTGATTTTTGTACCACGCGTACTCTTTTATAAAACGCTCGCGGGGGACGTTAGTTCGCCATGTGTCCCGTTGTTGTCACTGGCTATTATTTTTCATTTATATAAAATATGCTTGCACGTGCTCCAGCCAGTGTGGTTATGATTTAACGTTTCTGAAGCCCATGGTCCACTAACAATCTGAACCTCCGATAGGGCCTCAAGGTAGGGGTGGGTTTCTCCACGGGTAATTCGCTGCACCCAGCCAATACCAAACTGTGCTCGGTTGACCTCAAGACATATAATTCGACTTCGGGGCCATGCAGGGCAAGATCTCATGATACGCTGATTATGTGACATTAGTGTCTATACAATGGTGTCACCGCACCATCTGTGTTTTAACGTCACACGTGGCGTGATATCAACAGCACTGCTCAACTTCTGCAGAGAAAACTTGTTCATTTTTAGTCTTATTCGTGTTGGTCTCCGTTGTTCTAATGTTGGAGAAGAAAAATGGCATTGCGGATTATACGATAGCTGTAAAGTGATTTGGAATCTTCTATCATGGGACACCATCCTATGCAGAGCTTTCAACAAAAAATCCTTCAAAAATTTAAAATACATGAATGGATGTTTGCTCAATACGTTACAGTGACCGCGTTAGCATCAACCATTAATTCGAGTAATATTACAACGAATCAGACGTGATACTTTACAGGTTAAACTATATTTAGGGCGCTTGTATGATACTCACCTATTGCTTGACTCATTTTTAAGACCACTTTTGCATTGATGAAATGTGAAGAGCAGAGTGCTCGTTTCATTGAATTGGCTACTTTTACTTTTCTATACCATTCAACAACTGCAAATTGCCTTTTGTAGCGGGAATTCGGTCTGCTTATGTAAAAAATAATGCATTATCCACCTTAGCATGAGTCTTTGAGTAACTATTCTAGAGAATTCTCTTTTCAAAAAGCGAACTGCGTGCCATTCTAGTTCTGCACGTTATTTAAGCAATTTAATCCAAAACGGCCTTCAATAAGAGAAAGTGATCAATCATAGAAATGCACCAGTTATGACATGCGTCGTAAAAATAGCATCTGACAAAGTAAATGGAACCAAAGCAAAAAAAAAATGTGCAAAGCAGCACGGATAGACCGATGAGATACACAGTGGGAAACGTGGTTTTGGATAAAGGGTTGCATATGCGCCCGCTTTTTGTTGGGCTAAAAGGAATATTTTTCCAGTTCCACTGTTGCACTGTTGTTCTGCTTTGTCTTATTAATTAATTGTGCTGTGCAATCTGGATTGGTTCTGTTTTACATCATGATTACCGCTGTCGCACAGGTTGGCATTGTGACTTTGTTTAATTGTGCAATGTTAAGTGTCACTGTTTACTTTTTAATGATGACAGTTAGTTTAAGTTATGCACATATTATTGCTGGGCGGCACGGTGGCCCAGTGGGTAGCGCTGTCGCCTCCTCACAGCAAGAAGGTCCCGGGTTCGAATCTTTCGGCTCAGGCGCTGCTTTCTGTGTGGACTTTGCGAGTTCTCTCCCCGTGTCCGCGTGGGTTTTCGCCGGGCACTCCGGTTTCCTCCGGGCACTCCGGTTTCCTCCCACAGTCGAAAAAACATGCTGCTGCATAGGTTAATTGGCTTGCAGACTAAATTGCCCTCAGTGTCCGGTGATGGACTGGCGTCCCATCGTGGGTATATCCCTGCCTTGCGCCCCGTGTCTGCCCGGATAGGCTCCGGCTCACCGCGACCCTGCACAGGACTAAGCGGTTTCTGACAATGAGATGACGTGAGACATATTGTTGCTGTGAGTTCATTTGCCCTTCGGTTTCATGCGTTGTTGAGTTGGTCAGTTTGGACAGTTTTTTTGTTGTTGTCGCCAGGAATCTCGCATCCAGAGCCTGCAAGCTCGCCCGGTACTTTGTGCTGTAATAACAGACGTCTAGCTATTTCTCACGCTGGCCATGTCTTGGAGGAGTCAGCCCGCCAACTCCCCCCCCCCCACGCATTAACTCACCACACGCACAACCTACAATAGAGGGATAGGGGATAGCTTTTGGAAGATTGAACCAACAAGTCCAGCGTGAGTAGCAGTAGCGCCCGACATTGTTTTCAACCTCCTACATCGAGACCATTTTCCAAAAGTCAGGCGTTCCGCGGGCGAGCCTTTGCGTGGCCCTGCCGTTGAGTCACCCGTTCAAAGCGAGCCCCCTTCCACTCTCCCGGCGAGGCAGTGACGCGCAATGAGCCAATGACTTGACGCGTCAACGGCAGAGCGGCGCAGAGGCCTCGCGCACGTGGGCACGCCTGGGGACGCCTCTCCACCCTGCGAGGTGAAACGTGGCGGAGGAGAGAGAGAGAGAGAGAGGAGGAGCGATCGACGCGGCTATCCCGAAAGAGCAACTTTTGGAAGCAATCACGCGTCGAGCCGTGAAAGCCTACATCGACACTTAAAGATGATGACTGCTACTCGATTTAATAATTTGACAGCAAGATAGCATTAGGCACAGACTGCATGCCATAGGATGCCTTGAATATAATCTTAGCCCAGGATTTACATAACACTTCACGATTCAGTTTTCAATAGGAGCTCAAGTGCCACGAGACAGAAAAAATAACACATCTTTTCTAATATCCCACAGATTGGATTGCTTCTCCTTGTTATTAGTCTACTATTGAGCGTATTACGAAGTGTGATTCGTGGATATACACAAACAGCATGACTGCACCACATTTTCAATTTAATCACATGTACCGCCACTTACTTTATTTTACACGTCTCACGATGTGGCAACAACGGTTTTCAGGAGAGAAAAAAAGTGACGCTCTTCGCAATTGGATACAAGTTTATATTAATGCGACAGTTAACATTAGATTTCACTTGCAACTTTGAATGTGTCGAGACTGCACACTTGAACTCCAAAGGCAGTGTATTGAAAGATGCTAAATCATACTCATGTTTGATCTATCATCCGGGGAATGTCAAGGTTGATTTTTATGGAAAGCATGATGAGGTGGCTGAATTTAACAATGGTCAGAGCACTAACCTGGCACTACTGTGGTCCTGGGTTCAAATCTAGAAAAGCTGTCTGTGAAGAAATTGGCTCCTCAGTGTAGCAGCTGATGACTTTAGCGCAGTAACTCATGAGCGTGAACAAAAAAACATGCTGCTGCATAGGTTAATTGGCTTGCAGACTGAATTGCCCGCAGTGCCCGGTGACGGACTGGCGTCCCACCGTGGGTGTATCCCTGCCTTGCGCCCTGTGTCTGCCGGGATAGTCTCCCGCTCAGCGCGACCCTGTGCAAGACTAAGCAGTTTCTCAATGGGATGAGATTGAACGTGACATTAACATTTGTTCTGTGCTTAATTTTCCTAACAGCTCCAAAGAATGAAAAATTGCAGTTATACGGTCATGTGATCGGTAATGTCCTTTAACTGTGTGAACTAGAGAGCACTTGAATGGAGTTGATATCTACTTCCAAGGGTCGTCCTCTCACAGAAGATGTAGAGTAATATTTTGGTTCGTAATGTGGCGGTGAATGGACAATCATGATGTATATGTGGGCCCTTTGTCAAACCATTGCTTGACGAAGGCATTCCAGTAACTTACAGCGTTTCACGATGTGCCACTATGTCCATCAACTCTGCTGCAATCATTGAAACCGCCTCCGCCAGGGCAGGAAGTCAAGCTTACATCTGGTGTTCCCATCGCTGTGCACCACTGGTTTACACCAGTGCTGGCGCTAAGAGGGTGCCCGGCCACTTGTCCTGGCTTGATCTGGATAATGCGCCTCTTGCGGCAGCTGTACCGTCCAAAGACACACTGCTGCCTAGGTCAATTGGCCTGCTGAGTAAATTGCCCCTAAAAGTGTGGCCTGCGATGTACTGGCGTCACATCCTGAGTATTTTCCCACTCTGTTGGCCGGGATAGGCTCCCCC
>JAZEWT010000013.1:18027538-18038000 GCA_036362905.1 Mordacia mordax
CGTGGCGTAATTTAAGCACAACTCCAGTCTTTTTTTTTTTAAACCACGACATCTCACATGTTGTGCCCTGAAGGGGACAACCATAAATATTATGCTTGTAGAATTTAGTTTCAAATTACTATCGTGCTATAGCTAATGTTATTAAACATAGTGCCATTATTGTTGTATGATCAGAGTACACCACAAGTGAGTATCTGTCTCCTTTTATGCACGCGTTACATATCACATCACTCCCGTTACAATTTGCTGGCCAAAATATGTGCTTTGATCAATCGGCTTCATGTCATAATAATAATAATAATTGCGTTTATAGAGTGCTTTTCACCCGAGGGTCACAAAGCTGCGGCAGTTAACTGGAGGTTGTTTGTATGGCCGATGGCACAGTGATCACCAAGCAGTTACGGACGTTTGATTGCTTTTCAATTGAAATGACACAAATGCAATCTGTATTGAGGGTTTATCTTAAGAGCTGCTCTTTTGGGATAGCCATGGCGAGCGTTCCTCCTCTCCTTCACGACGTTTCGCCTCCAACATTGAAGTCGTCTTCCTATGCGGAGAAACGCTCGCCGCGGCTATCCTGAAAGTGCAACTTCTAAGAGAAATTCTCAAACAGCCAGGGAAAACTTACATCAACGCGCGTTGATGTAAGTTTTCACGGCTCGATGCATGATGATCGCTTCGAAAAGTTGCTCTCTCTGGACAGCCGCGGCGATGAATGAATGGTATCGGAGAGAGGGAGCGATCGACGCGGGTGTTCCGAGAGAGCAGCTTTTCGAAGCAATCAACACGTTGTCTCAATCTCCACACAATCACCAGGCATAGCTTAAAATGAGGCCTTGCTTACGTCCTCTCGCTCGGTGTGTCGCCTCTACAAACAGTACTTGGGAACTGCGCTTACTTATCCCACCGACGGGTAACGTGCGGCCCAGCTCTGCACTCCAACACCCTTGTAGAACGGCCATCGGTGTTTGCCTCCTGATCTACGAACTGACATTCCGTAGTTTTCAGCTCATACCGCCACATGTCATCTCCAACAGACCGTGTTACTCTGGGAGACGAGTCCACTGCTCGCCTCCAAACTATGATCGAGTACACCTCGTCTTGAGAACACAGTGTCTTCTTACACCCGGAGACCCCGCACGAGGGGGCCTGTTTACAACTGTAAACAGGCCCCCTCGTGCGGGGTCTTCTCAACTGAGGAACCCTGAGGGTAGGGCGGCGCGGTGGCCCAGTGGTTAGCGCTGACGCCTCACAGCAAGAAGGTCCCGGGTTCGAATCTCTCGGCTCGGGTGTCTTTTCTGTGTGGAGTTTGCATGCTCTCCCCGTGTCTGCGTGGGTTTTCGCCGGGCACTCCGGTTTCCTCCCACAGTCCAAAAGCATGCTCCTGGATAGGTTGATTGGCTCGCAGACTAAAATTGTCCCGCAATGCCCGGCGATGGAATGGCGTCCCGTCGTGTTTCCGGGATAGGCTCCGGCTCACCGCGACCCTGTATAGGATTAAGCGGTTTCAGACAATGAGATGAGAACCCTAAGGGTAACTGTAAAGTTACAAAATTGTTGCCTCACATCAGCCCTTTACGCCATTGCTTTCCTGTAGTTCTCTGGCCCTGGTTAAACCAATTTAACATTTAACCGTTTGTAGAGCGATAATCTGAATGTTAAATATTGTATAGATTCCTCAATATCTTCAGTCAAGCTACAACAACTGCTGTCAGTCTCGCGAGGACACAGTGCCATCTCGCTCGTGCACACGTGCTAGTAGCATTTTATATAGACAACGGTTGTCATCTTTGGTGTGTTTCTTTCGTTGGCTGTCATTCTATCACCGATACCATTCATTATCAGTACCCACTTAATTCTGAACAGGGTCACGGGGAGGGGGGGGAGGGGGTTTGGAGCCTATCCCGGCAGACGGAGGGCGCAAGGCAGGCAATACCCAGGATGTAGCGCCAGTAGATCGCAGGGCACACTTTTTTGTTGCAATTCACTCAGCAGGCAGATTAACCCAAGTTGGAGAGTTGCTTCGGACGGTGGGAGGAAACTAGAGTACATGGCAAAAACCCACACCGATACAATTGTCCATTATTAGAATGTGTCTATTTTGCGTGGGCAGCTGAGTGATGGCACACTACCAATATGAATGAAGGCATTGAGTTTTATCTCATCTCATTGTCAGAAAACCGCTTGGTGTTGTACGGGGTCGCGGTGAGCCAGAGCCTATCCTGGCAGACATAGTGCAAGACAGGGATATACCCACGATGGGACGCCAGTCCATCACTGGGTACTTTAGTCTGCAAGCCAATTAATTTATGCAGCAACATGTTTTTTGGACTGTGGGAGGAAATCTGAGTGCCCGGCGAAAACCCACGTGGACACGGGGAGAACATGCAAACTCTACACGGAAAGGTACCCGAGCCGAGATTCGAACCCGGGGATTTCTTGCAGTGAGGCGACAGTGCTACCCACTGGGCCGTCGTGCCGCCCTGAGATTTATAATGCCATATTCCAAATGAATTGCTCATTGGAGCTGTATTTTATGATCACCTTTTGTTAGACCTATTATTCATAATATTGATTCATCGGCAACACGCAGACGTCTGAAAAACATTGTCATGAACCCGAAAATCATTGCGTGTCTCCTCTTGCAGAGCAAACCGTTCCACCAAAAATGCAACGGACCAATTTCACAATGCGGTGCATAGGTAGTTTGACAGTGGAGGAGAGAAAGGGAGGAATAACAAACACACAATTGCACCCCTGGGTAGGTACTAATGAAACATAGCCTCTATTAGCAATGTCGGAATGGAAGAATGTTGGCAGGGGATATTTAGCAACGGGTCTTAAGCCTAAAATGGCCAGGACAGCCTGCTAATTACGGTATTAGTATCTCTACAATAATCAATCACGTTTCGAAAGGTGATGTTTGAAATATGCTGTGTTTGGAGCGCGGTGACATTTTAAGAATCCCAAGGCTACAGATGTTGAAAGAGACGACCTTTAAGGAGCCCTCTCATGAATACGGAAAGGGACAGACCATGCATAGTTGAAACATTTAAATTATTTATTCAACAAAGCAAGGCCTAACAACGTGTTATCCGTATGTCATCCCTTTAAAACGAAACGCTTAACCATCAATGCAGTGCAGGGTTTTGTACTGATCCTCAAATGTTAGCTTAAAGTTGACTTCATAGATCTATAAGCCCATCAGTATAGCATTGAATGTCATGTCAAATAACGTGTATTATAATGTAACGTATATACTGAACACTGACTTCCAAATTATCCGTGCTAACCATTAGGTCTTGCGTATTAACCACGTTCGTAAACAAAACATATATTTTTTTGTATGAAAGTGTGGTGTTTCACAAATATTCGTGCCTTTAAAACACACGTGCCAGAGTCCTATAATTAGCTGCTGCTCCTCTCTGTGACAAATTACTTAATATATATATGAACTGGTTAACACATGACATAAATCCATTTTTACATAGATGAACTTTTTGTATGGCTTTATTTGTATTATTCTAATATTTGGAGTTTTTTTGCCCCCTCCTATTATTAACCTGGGTAATTGAGAGTTGACGATAGATCAATGGTGCACAGCACAGAGCGTACGGGCCAGATTTGGCCCGGCAAAACATTCTATCTAGCCCTTTAAGAAAGATCAAAAATCAATGAAATTGTATTGAAAACAATTTCACAGATTTGTGGCCTATGTTAAAATACACTTGTATTTGTGACAGGCCGATACCGCTATACCTACTCTCAATGTTCTCTGTGCCTGCAAGGAGAAAGGAGGGGGGGTAGGTGGGTGGGTCCGTAGAGGGATCAGGGGTCGTGACCTCTGTGTGGGCCTTAGGTTATTTAATCTGGAACTGACCCTCGTGATAAATACGTTATGCTCCTTTGCCTGTAGTGTTCGCCAAAATACTCCGGTTTCCTGCCACCATCCAAAGACACGCTGCTGCCAAGGTTAATTGGCTGGCTGAGTAAAATTGCCCACAGTGCCCTGCGACGTACTGGCGTCGCATCCAGGGTATAGCCCCGCCTTGCACCCTCTTGTCTGCCAGGGATAGACTTGATACTGCCTCGACCCTGTACAGGATTGCGCGGGTATTGATGGTGGTGATGGTGGTGATGATGGTGATGATGGTGATGATCACTTGTTCTTTTACTCATCTCATCTCATTATCTGAAACCGCTTAATCCTATATAGGGTCACGGTGAGCCGGAGCCCATCCCGGAAACACAGGGCGTAAGGCAGGAATACACCCAACGACGGGACGCCAGTCCATCGCCGGGCATTGCGGGACAATTTTAATCTGCGAGCCAATCAACCTATCCAGGAGCATGCTTTTGGACTGTGGGAGGAAACCGGAGTACCCGGCGAAAACCCACGCGGACACGGGGAGAGCATGCAAACTCCACACAGAAAGGCACCCGAGCCGAGAGATTCGAACCCGGGACATTCTTGCTGTGAGGCGACAGCGCTAACCACTGGGCCACCGCGCCGCCCTGCCCAAGAAACGTTTACGCCCAATGGCCTAATTATGGCCTGAATTTACACGCGAATATTTAGGCGCAAACGCGGTCACCTGCGGGTTGTGTCAAGATTGGGGTGCAATCTGTGCAATGATGATGCCCGACTTGCATCGCAAAACTAGGTCTAGGGCATTATCTTATTAGGGCGCTACGTAGTTTGTCCCCTATCGAGAACAATCGCATTCGTCATTGTCAGCAGTTTATTGAGCAATGCAGAGTGCAGTTGTAAGCCCATCGTTACATCTCGTCCTACTCGAATGCGCTCTTCGTGAGATTTGTGAGGCTCTACTCGTCTGTGCCGCATTTTTGCACGGTTTTCGCATCGATCAGATTTCTCTGTCGCCGTCGTGCCTGCAGTTGTGTGATTTCTCTTGCACTCCAGGTCTCGCTTAACAAACGCGCAAGCCTTGGTCATTACCATCATCAACAGCGAATAAAGCCTCGACAGGGTCATGAGCCTATCGCGGCAGATACATTGCGTGCAAGGCAGGGCTATATTTAGGATGGGATGCCAGTCCATTTCAGGGCATTGAGCGCAATTTCGTCACGCCGATTAACATAGGCAGCAGCATGGTTTTGGACTCTGGGCAGAAACCGGAATACCTAATGAAAAGCAACACAATAACACTGTGAGAACACGCAAAATCCATATTGGGGTGGCGGCCTTACTAACTGTTCATGTGCCGTGTACGGCCTGTTTAATGTAATTGCTAAGGGTGCTCGGTGAAGACCATTACCATGTCGGCCAAGTGGGTCTTGAGAACGCACGGCTTATTCGATGTAAAATTGTAAATATTTAGGTATTAATACGGGCGGCACGGTGGCCCAGTGGGTAGCGCTGTCGCCTCACAGCAAGAAGGTCTCGGGTTCGACTCCCGGGTGCCTTTCTGTGCGGAGTTTGCGTGTTCTCTCCCCGTGTCCGCGTGTTGTTTTCGCTGTGTGCTCCGCTTTCCTCCCACCATCCAAAGACACGCCGCTGCCTGGGTTTAATTGCTCCTGCTGCGTAAATTGCCCCAAAGAGCGTGCGCTGCGATGTACTGGCGTCCGATCATGGGCATTCCCCCGCTTTGCGCCCTCTGTCGCCCTGGATACGACTCGGCTCTCTCGCACAACCCTGTACAGGATAAAGCGGGTATTGATCACGAATGAATGGATATTAAATGCAGCGCTTTGTGACCCCGGGTGAAAAGCGCTCTGGAAGTGCAATTATTATTAAAACGTGTGTACGTCCAGTTACGCGCAAAAGTTTGACTACTTTTCCATTACTCATCAGAGTATTGAAAAATAACCTAAACAGGTGGGATTTGCGGTGGCGTTTACTACAGCGAAGTTTTTTCCGTGTTTCACCGGATTTATTATTGCTTATGAATCAATATAACTGCCTGTGTTCCAATGTACTCCGTGTCTTTGTGGTGCCTTTTATGTGTGTACAAAATCAAGGAAAGGTTATTTCCAAAATGAATCGTGCTGATAGATGAATATATATTATTTCCTGGGTGCATGTATGCAGTGACGTTAACAGTCTCATGCCATTAAATTTGTTCGGGATATGTAGTAACCACGCACATGGTATACAAAGCGATCTGCAGTTATTTTTGTCACTTTTCTGTACAAAATCACAAGTTAAAGTGTGCTCCTAAAAGGCAGCTGCTTCATTTGTCACATTAATACCCTATTAAGGATACCTGGTGTTAAGCTACTTAATGTTATTATTTAGTTAATTTCCAGCTCAGAAATGTGTGCACGATATAATAAATATAGCTTCAAGATTATTTTTATCAAGGCCATACATGACATACACGTAACAATATATAAAATGTTTTGGGTTAGTGAATACTTTTGGCAACCATATTAGAACAAGGTCTCATTATTCTCATTATCTGAAACCGCTTAATCCTATATAGGGTCACGGTGAGCCGGAGCCTATCCCGGAAACATAGGGCGTAAGGCAGGAATACACCCGACGACGGGACGCCGGTCCATCGCCGGGATTAGAACAAGGTGACAAAGACAATTATGCACCCTTATGGTCTAACCATAATGTACGATCAAGCGCTGTTATTGAGCACCTACAACGGAGAGCATAGCACACAAAATGGTCGGTTGCCAGAGCCACATCCAGCCACCGTTCAGGTTCAATATTAACACGGAGTTAACCTAGGGGTGTCCCAGGACCACTACAGAAAATCGTCACTTCGATTGTTTTTGAGCCGGATTCCAACTCTGGGTTCTTAGCGTTGTGCGCGAACCGCTATTACACCCTTAGAATGACATTGCGTCACTGCATCACGAGAAATAACTGAGGCTGATTGTGGCATACACATAAAGAAAACTATGCAGGCAACGGTAGCACTGGACATGAATTTTAACAATATTTTAATATTTTCAGTTCTAACTCTGTAACCATTAACAGTTCATTTTCTGAGCGGCAGACAAATAAAATAATCCCCCTGTGCTATTGCGAGAAATTCCATTTGCGATCGTAAAGCCAGCAGCCAAACACCTGCCGTGGAATAATCCTTTTAATTGGACCTTTGTAAAATGTCTTACATTACGTTAACTTGCTCGCAAATGTCCTTTAAGGATTGCAAACAATCAAGGGTGTTGAAAAGTGTCTTTAGTACAGTTCCCATCTGTACCCTCTAAGCACCAACTACGCATTTGGTGCAGCGAAAACTGCAGCTCAGAATAATTTATCAGCTGCGCAAAGTGTTAGAGTTGACGCGAGCTCCCAACAGCTGCGATTACATGCTTTCATTGAGACGCGCAAATGTAGAACAAAAAAATCTCCGAAACGTGGATTTTTTAGCCGAAATATTCCTCTTGCAATGCATGCTTTTGTTTGCTTCTAAAGACATCTTAATCTACGAATGACAGCACAACAAGAATGGTCGGGGTTTAGAGAGTTAGAGAGAAAAAAAACCACCCACGCAAACTGCCTGTCTGGGGAGGACACAGAGCTGACATGTGGGGATTGGCACAGATGGCCCAGAGAAGGAATTTGGTAAAGCTAGTCAGGTTAAGTGGCTTATGTTGAGGAAGATGATAATACAAGAGGATTGGGCTCGGCTGTTGTTTGTGACTTTGACGGAATTGGAATTTAAAATCAATACGTAGAAGTCAAGGGGCCAGGCTTTATCTGCTTGTGCAAGGCGGTCTCCAGCACATCACACCAAAACACCCGGCCGGCGCTCAATAGCACACCACCGTTACAATGGAAACTTTGGTGAGGCCTGCAGCCATCAGCATTTAGTGCCAATCCAACACAGAAATCATTTACGGATTACATTGCAGCGACGCCACAATAATAGCCATGCTCATAGTAGCAGTCAAGCAAAAGCTATAGACGGCAACTGTTAGAACAAATGTGCTCTTACGAAGGTGCATTGCGAAACAAATCTTGGAAATGTCGTCAAACGTAATTGGTTATAAAGGCCCTCGAGGTGCTGTTTGTTAATTCCGCACACGCTTAAGATTAAATGGTCTCAACGATAACTCACGCAGCTTGTGGTCACTGGCTTGAGTACCGCTGCAATGCATCGCATCACGGCGATGATGCAGTGTGCACTGGTGCTGTGGCCGTACGTAAGGGACATTAATGCCTTATCCGTGCCCTTAGTTTTTGTTCGTGATAATGCAACAAACGCACGGAGAACTCGCGTCACTTGTTGCACATGATATGATGGAGTGTCGTGAATAATTGCTTAAGGCTGGATAAATAAGCTTGCCAAATGAATAAATGCGGATTAAAGTCGTGTCCTGCTGGAAGGGTTTGCCTGGAGCCTCAGTACCTCCTGGTAGGGTCTCCCTTGTTGAAAAAGTTTGGGTGGAGATTGCAGGCAAATTACGATCCGAAGACCTTCCGACTAAAGGAGACTGGCGTCAGAGAGGCAATTCAGGCATCAAATTCTGCTCTAATACCCCCACTGTGGGCGCCGCAGTGAGTCGTGCTGCTGCCTCACAGCAGCTCGGGTGCCTTTTTCAGTGGAGTTTGCGTGTTCTCCCCATGTCCGGGTACTCCAGTTTCGCAAGGTCCTCCAGTTCTTTTCCGGGTACTCCGGTTTCCGCCGACCGTCCAAAGACACGCTGTTGCCCAGGTCATTTGGCCTGATGAGTAAATTGCCCCAAACAAAATGTCCTGGGATGTACTGGCATCACATCCTGACCATAGCCCACGCCTCGCGCCCCATGTCTGCCGGGATAGGCTGCGGCTCCCCACGACCCTGTAGAGGATTCCGCGGTTATTGACACAGGATGACTGAAGTGGGTACTCCCACAGTGGGGAGTTAGCGGCTAAACCGGGTCAACCTGGATACTTGTCATTTAAACCGGTTAACTTCTACCGCCTTGTTTTTTTTTTTACTTTTCTTATTAACTCAAGGCGTCTTGTTACCAAATCGCATTTGGGTTTCAGCTTGGGGGTGAAGGCTGTCGCCTAGCAGTGTATAGACCATGGCTGCGGCTCGTGATCCAAATTTACATGTGGATTATGTTAATTCCACACATTTTCACGAGTTCCGAAGCCCCTTTTTTACGATTTTGTCCTCATAAGCGCACACACAGGCCCGCCAAATGGGAAGCTGTCTCGCGACGTGTGGGCTGAAGTTAATGTCCCATGAGTGTTACACGAGAACTGCCATAAAGCAGCGGACTAACAAGGTTGTATGTATATGGTTTTGTGCTGTAGCAGCAGTTACTTTGGCACGTGGGATTTTGCCTGCAGTGTTATGGTGCTGACTGCATTTTTACTCATATCTCATAAGACCGATAAATTGTGACAGCAAGATTGCAAGTATATTTCTCTCTCTCTCTCTCTCTCCTTTTTTTTCTGCAAGGATCCAGCAGTCCCAGTGTGTAATACGGCATCGTAATTGTAAACGTGTCTTATGTTAAATACCTCTGCTGATCTTCTGAATCCTGTCAATAGCCTTTCAACTTATTTCTCTTAAATGTCCTCCTTAACCCGCAATTATAACATTACCTACGGTTTCAGCGTCTTATAGAACGCAGGCGCTCAGAAGTTGCTTCACACACGATCGTGAGAAAGGGTTGCAGATTGTAAAGTTCTCATCCAACAGTGGATAGATCATGATTGGTTGTCGATGCAATTAAACTTTTGAAAGAGTGAAGAAAAACCACTCCGTGATGAGTGCACTCATTTTGTTTTGCATTATCAATGCGTGTTGCCACAAGCATGTGTGGCTTTTGCAAACTTGACATTTTGTGAACGGTATCTGTTTGGTGTTTTGTGATCTTAACGCTTGTTTAATTTCCAGAGAGGACAAAACCTATTTTTTTTTTCACATCTGTGTACTCGCAAACAGGTACCTGTAAATGTGGGAAGCACAGAGCTTAAAAGATATGCCTTTGTATTTGTGGCGACGTGACTCAAACAAAACTATGGTCAACATTTCATTCACGTCTCAAAATTAACAAGTTTAAAATTTGCAAACCATTGATGTACATTTTAATTCTGTACCTTCATTAATCAAATGTAGCGTACAAGAAAATTTAGCTAATTGCAAAGGCTGCATCTTGTTGGCAGTCTTTGTAATTTTAATTAATTAACCCGTCCAATGTATTAAGCGACACCAAATCCCTTATAATGTGTCTTGGGTCGTGTATCAATCAAGACTGAAGTCAGACCCACCCTACGGACCATGCAATCTGGACATAGCGAGCCATCAATCCCTACCATGAATGTTTTACTAAATGATGCTGGGAAGGGAGTATGGTTGGTTTAAATGCAGTGTACAGATTGTTCAATTGAATCGGTAGCAATTTCAAGGCATACGTACGAAATTGCATTTGTTTTCTAAAATGTAAGTTCTGTAAAGTCCTTAATAAGGTCATTAAAAAGCCATTTGAAAATGGATGTAAAACTAACACAACATTTTTCAAAATATTGTCGTTGCTGGTA
>JAZEWT010000013.1:18043239-18057104 GCA_036362905.1 Mordacia mordax
CCCCCCCCACGACCCAGTACAGGATTAATCAGGTACTGATACTGAACGCTGCACAGTAGCAGCATCATCAATATTAAAATAATAATAATAATTGTATTTCCAAAGCGCTTTTCACCCGAGGGTCACAAAGTGCTGCACAGAGCTGCGGAGAGAAGGGCACGCCAACAACAACGACATAGGAATTGCAAATCAGTTATAATCACGTTTTATTTTTTGGGTTTTGTTTTTTTAATTGCGGGTTAATGCCGTGCAGCGTCACGGGGGCAGAGTGTACCTCGGCAGACACAGGGTGCCAGGCAAGGGCGATACCCCTAATGGGACGCTAGTCCATCACAGAGCACCGGGAGCATTTTGTGGGCAGGCCAACTGACTTGGGCAGCAGCAACAGCACGTTTTGGACAGTAAGAGGAAACCGGAGTACCTGGCAAACAGCAACGCGAGCGCGGGAAGAACGCGCAGACTCCACGCAGGAAAGCAAACCGAGGTGGGGAATCGAACTCGGGTCCATCGCGCTGTGATGCAGCAGCGTTACCCGCTACACTACTGCGTCTCCCCTACAAAGCACCATTATTAGAAAAACAGCGCTGCAGGTCTCGCCAAAGAAAGTCATTGCTCCCTTCGCTGGAATGTAATGCAATGGCGGTACACCCCCGGAGCACTGGATGTCGGTCAATTTGATTTCCGACTGTTAAAACGAGCATCGAGGGGTGCTAATCACCAGTTTTTACAACCCTGCGTCAGTGGTGAAACGTTAGTTTCCTGTGCCATTGGCGAGTGTATCTATAGGACAACGACTGTAGTAGACGTCTACTCAACGTGGTTGATATTTTATCTGCCCCAGGGGGATGGTGGGCTGATGCAGGTGTTCACGGCTCGATACGAGGCGTTCTTCCCCTCCGCGACGTTTCGCCTCCCACATTGGTGGCGGCGTCAGGCGTTTGAATGACACCTCCATAGCCGAATCATGCCTTCAAGGTGGTGGGTGAAACGTCGTGAAGGAGAGAGGAGGAACCGACTCGTCAATGGACCTGAGCAGTCAGTCTCACATCCTCAAGCGGAATCTTCTACAGTGCACCAATTGTGAAATATAAGCTTAAGAATTCGTACCGGACGATTGCTGCTGACAATCTTAAACGGCTTAAAATGAAGGATCGGGTGCAGGGTGGTGCAGTGGTAACATCGGCATCTCAGGGATAGAAGATCTTGCCCGAGGTTCTTGCATTCCAGCCTTGGGCACATTTCGTGCGTTGAGTGTGCGTGTTCTCCTGTTCCGCGCGGCTTTCTTCCACATTCTTCCGGTTTCCTCCTACAACTGAAAAACACTCGATGACGAATTGGCCAATAACGTCCTAGTGTTCAGGATGCAGAGGTGGGCAAATGTTGGCGCCAGGTAACTGCCTTACCTGACAACTACTACCCCCTCCCCCGCGACACTTTGCTCTTACCTTCGGTCATTCTCTTCAACGAATACCTTTTGAAATTGAATAAATACACGAGTGTTACATAGTTGAACTTATACTCTTATTATTATTTTTTAACTAGCAGGAAGACTCAAATCCCCCCCCCCGCCGCCCCCCAAACGTAGTTTGTGTAACGAGAGTCCTAACAGGGACACGAGCACAGCCGTGTCCATCTGCTCTCGCGGGCCCTAGGCCGATGGCAGTTTGGCCATGGCAAGGGCGGGGGTTCTCCGGTTCCTCTACATTCGAGGTGGTCGCCGGAGATCGACACTCGCGTGCAGGCGAGACACGGACAAAACGGTGGCAAAACGGACGACAGGCGTTTGAAAATACTTAGGACACTCTTTGCTGAGCACGTGATACATTACCAACAAATGATTGCCAGGAAGCAAGTGAAATGAAGAATGAAGAGTATTACTTTGACAAAACGACATTTTCACACTTGAAAAAGGTGTCTATTTGGTGTTTTACGATCTTAAGACCTGTATAATTGCCAGAAATGGTAAAACCCTTTCTCTTGTTTTGCATATGTATACTGGCAAAAATACCCATAATTGAAAAAGCTACACCTGTGCGACTAAAGTATTGATATTGCATTGTTCTGAGCTGATTGTTGCCCGGCGATGCACTGGCGTCCCGTCGTCGGGTGTATTCCTGCTTTACGCCCTGTGTCTGCCGGGATAGGCTCCGGCTTCACCGTGACCCTGTAAAGGACTAAGCGGTTTCAGACAATGAGATGAGATGAGATAAGCTGATTGTCTTATGGCAACACCTGGCTAACACTCAGAATCAGGCTCTAAAGAAAGCCATATTTGGTGTGGGCGAGTACGTTTCAAGGACAATGCACACATTTAAGCCTTTTGTCTGCATCCTTTGCCACAAGTGTGTGTGGATTTTTGCAAACTGGACACTTTGTGAAAGGTGTCAATGTTGGTGTTTTAAGATCTTAACACCTGTGCAATTGCCATAAATGGTAAGAACTTTCTCTTTTTTTACACATGTATACTGGCAATAGTACCCATAGTTTACAATACAGTGCGGCACCGTGGCCCAGTGGGTAGCGCTGTCGCCTCACAGCAAGAAGGTCTCGAGTTCGAATTTCGGCTCTGATGCCTGTTCTCCCCGTGTCCGCGTGGGTTTTCACCGGGCACTCCGGTTTCCTCCCACAGGCCAAATAACATGCGGCTGCATAGGGTAATTGTTTTGCAGTCTAAATTGCCCGCAGTGCCCGGTGATGGACTGGCGTCCCATCGTGGATATATCCCTGCCTTGCGCCCTGTGTCTGCCGGGAGAGGCTCCAGCTCACCGCGACCCTGTACAGGACTAAACGGTTTCTGACAATGAGCTGAGTTCACGATACTTTAACGTTTGTGATTTTTTTTGTAACGAGCAATGCAAAGTTCTCTCATCTCTCATCTCATTATCTGAAACCGCTTAATCCTATATAGGGTCACGGTGAGCCGGAGCCTATCCCGGAAACACAGGGCGTAAGGCAGGAATACACCCGACGACGGGACGCCGGTCCATCGCCGGGCAATGCAAAGTTGTTTTTGAAAATGAATACGTGCTTGAGCACCACGTAAAACAACTCCGTCGAACAAAAGAAAATAATTGTTGTCGGGAGAGAACTGAAAGAAACCAACACTTGTATGTGCACATGAAGGGATGAGATTATCTCATGAGCAGGAGCGAGATGAATGAGAACATCAGAAAACAATCAGGTATGGCAATGACCTGAGGAAGCCTTTATCCAACAGTGGATTGATCATGGCCGTTTGATTGATGCAGTAGAATATTCGTCCTGGATTTTGGACAAAATTCTTCTGCAGTTTTTGTTTTTCACCTGCGACATGGAGCCAAATATAAATTCGACATCTTGGGCATGGTAACAAAAAAAAATTAAGTTGTGGAGGGAATCGATCATATCTGTCAAAAAAATCAGTCTGACAGGCGAAAGAAATATACATGCAAATTGCATAGCGATGGTTTGTTGTGCTCAATGCAGTTTGCATTAAAAAAAAACATGCCTTTTGTTATCTTTGTAGCAGAATGCTGCTTACATTCTGTGCACTCATCTCATTGTCAGAAACCGCTTAGTCCTGTACAGGGCTGTGGTGAGCCGGAGCTTATCCCGGCAGACACAGGGCGCAAGGCAGGGGATACACCCATGATGGGACGTCAGTCCATCACCGGGCACTGAGGGCAATTTAGTTTGCAAGCCAATTAACCTATGCGGCGGCACGTTTCCTGGACTGTTGGAGGAAACCGGAGTGCCCGGCGAAAAACGACGCAGACACGGGGAGAGAACTCGCAAACGCCACACAGAAAGGCACCCGAGCCGAGAGATTCGAACCCGGGACCTTCTTGCTGTGAGGCGACAGCGCTACCCACTGGGCCACCGTGCCGCTCGCATTCTGCACACGTTGTTTAAACATGTTGACACATCATGACGCTCAGGTGAAAGCCTTGATCAACCACCCACATTTCCATGCAACCATCGAGCCAAGGCCGATGGCAGTCTTTGTACTTCTGTGTGCTGGTTAAAGTGCCCAAGGCAGAGAATGTGCATCGTGGTCGCGAAATATCACGTTGTGGATTCACAAATAAGCATCGATCGAACCTGAGTGGTACCATAAATGGCATATGCAAATTGTGACTGAAGCCAATGTTTTGCATGAATTGAAGTTGATTCGCTCTTGGCGTTTTTCGTTTTTTAAATGTGCTCTTTCATTACAAATAATTTAAGCCCTACTTTCACAGTTACACAGACTGTTTAATAAGCACCGCCAAGGCTGTGTGTATAGTGTATATGTAACCGTTTGATTTTTGTGGCTAATAACATGTTAGTTATGTTACATAAGCCTCGTATTTTGGCTGCAATAATAATTGGAAATTTTACAAGGATTGGATTAGATTACCTTTTCGCATTGACACTTTCAATTATTGTAGTTGTTTGAGCATCTGAACCACTGCATGCACCCGTTATTTTAGACCATTTGTATATATATATTATTAATGCATGCTTTATTAGCGGTAACTTTCATAATCAATTACTATTTATTACATTTATATAATTATATTTGCTCGTCTCGTGCATTTCACCCGAGGGTCACAAAGCGTTGCACAGAGCTGTGGAGAAAACGGCACATCAACAACATCTGGACGGCCTATCAACAAGATCTTTTTTTTAATATACTTCTGAACTATGAAAAGAACTGCATGTTAACAACATCAGAGTAGATTCATTAAAAGTTAAATAATGGCTATAAATCATCTCATCTCATTGTCAGAAGCCACTTAATCCTGTGCAGGGTCGCGGTGAGCCAGAGCCTATCCCGGCAGACACAGGGCGCAAGGCAGAGTTATGCCGACGGTGGGACGCCAGTCCATCAACGGGCACTGCGGGCATTTAGTCTGCAAGCCAATTAGCTTATGCAGCGGCATGTGTTTTGGACAGTGGTAGGAAAACCGGAGTGCCCGGTGAAAACACACGGAGAGAACATGCAAACTCCTGAGCCGAGATTCGAACCCGGGACCTTCTTGCTGTGAGGCGACAGCACTACCCACTGGGCCACCGTGCTGCCCGGCTATAAATCAGTGGACGTAAACTAACAGCTAAACAACAGCGGTCAGCAGCATCAACAGTCCTGATCACAGGATTTCAAAGCCTTGCAGGCCAAGTGAGTCTTGAGACGAGATTTGAAATGCCCAGGGACTCGGCTGATCGAATTTCCAATTGAAGGGCGTTCCAGAATCTGAGAGCAGTGCACGAGAAGGCGGTCACCCATCGAATGTAGGTGCGATCTGGGCACATGCAGCACGCCCCTATTGGAGGATCGAAGTTGCCTGAAGTCGGTCACGAATGTATTTAGGAGCAGCACCAGTGAAAGATTTGTAGGCAAGAAGGAGGATCGCCCATTCAATGCTGTATTTAATCGGTAACCAGTGGAGAGATGCCAGCACTGGGGATATCTGATCGTGGATGGGTGAGGACTCTAGCAGCTGCATTCTGCACACGTTGGAAGATTGATCAGGTAGGCAGGGATGCCAGGGATTAGTGCATTCCAATAATCGATGCAATGCATTGCGCCTGAGGATGCCTCAAATGTGTGACGCGAAACGTCGCAATGGAGAGCGAGCGATGGACGCGTCTGTCCCGAGAGAGCAGCTTTTCAAGGCAATCCTCATGCATCGAGCTGTGAAAACCTACACGATGAGATTTAATGAGTGATTTCGTGGTTGATTGGAAGAACCTGGAGGAAATCCACGCAGAACAAGAGGAGACCACAAACAACCGCCACACATGAAGGCAAGCGAGGCGGGAATCGAACCACTTCGGGCGAGAGAATATTTATTTGAGACACAGACATTACCAGTGCGCCACGCCGCCACTCTTTGTGGCGCAGGTGGAGTGGACTGCTGCTGCGGTGCTGTAATGAATGGTTGGCACACTACACGTGCAATCCAGAGGCGACTGGTTCGATCTCCCACTGCGTGTTGGAAGTGGGGCAATCTTCTTTAACCCATTCTGTCGACCAAGCGGTAGAATGAGACGTGCATTGTGCTGGGCAGATCATGTGTCACGTGGAACGGCGCCGGCATTCCTATCTCCACAAGCTGTCTTGCTACCTTGAAAGCGGAGTCCAAAGTATTCTGATGGGGCGCTCAGGAATTACATAATGATGTCCTTTCCGTAATGGTTTTTTTGTTCATTGCTTTACTATTCGCTATCTCAAGTACACGTTCAGCCTACGTACACAACCGATGTTGTTGACTTACCGTTTTCTCAACAGCTCGGATTTGTAACAAAAAAAAAGAAACCTAAAAAAAAACCGTTATTGTTGCTGATTTTCCGTTCTTATGTCGTTGTTGACCTGTTCTCTCCGCAGCTCTGTGCAGCGCTTTGTGACCACCGGGTGAAAAGCGCCGTCTTTAAGTGCAATTATTATAATTATTATCTCGTGAAAACACTTAGCAGTGGTGGGCAAGCGAGCAACTTCAGGTCTTCTCCCACCTTATTTTTATCTTCATCAGTATGCACAACCCTTCATAAATCGTAATTGTATCGTTGTGGAGGAGTTTGCATGGTCCATTGAATCCTGAGCCATGTCACCTAGAATCCAGCATTCCTGTCAAGCTCTTCCCTTGGCAAATAGGTCTGGAGTTTACCGCTCCTGCTAGTCTCCCTTGGTAAACAGGTCTGGAGTCTAGCGCTTCTGCTAGGATCTCCAATGGTGAACAGATCTGAAGTCTAGTACTTCTGCTAGGGTTTTCCTTGGTAAAAAGGTCTGGAGTCTAGCGCTTCTGCTATGGACTCCAATGGTGAACAGATCTGGAGTCTACCTCTCCTGCTCGAGTTTCCACTGGTGAACAGGTCCTGGGGGGAGGTTCCAGACATAGAATGATCCGAAGACACTCCGACTAAAGGGGGTTGGCATACAGCCGTAAATAAATGCTTTAATACCCGAACCATTGGGCGAGGGGAGGGGTTAACCAACCAACCCAGGTTAAACTAGATTCCAGCCGTTTCACCAGAACACTAACATCACCACCATCTTAACATAAGGCAGTAATAGCATATGATTAGCATAGTGTACAAACGTAAACACAGTTGCTGCAATACTTATGAATAATAATAATGAAAAAAAAAAGATCTTTTTAGCAGAGGTAACTGTTTTATTTAAAAAAAAACGGCAAGCGGCTTTAATCTGCTCGCTCTTTATGTTTCTGCCTACAGCAGTTATTTTCTCTGACACTACGGTAGAGCAGCCTTCCTACCTTGAACCCCAAAGAAAATTACGGCTGGTGCTGAAGTCCTTAAGTGCTTCAAACAATTTTACAAAAAATAGGCACTTTGCAGTTAGTGTCAATGAGGGTGATGAATGAGTTAACCAAAGTTTGCTACATCGAAGAGACTACGCTATCGTAAAGCCCTGCTCCCAATAAATACATCTCATCTCATTGTCAGAAACCGCTTAGTCCTAAACAGGGTCGCGGTGAGCCGGAGCCTATCCCGGCAGACACAGGGCGCAAGGCAGTGATATACCCACGATGGGACACCAGTCCATCACCAGGCACTGCGGGCAATTGTCTGCAAGCCAATTAACCTACGCAGCCACATGTTGTTTGGACTGTGGGAGGAAACTGGAGTGCCCGGCGAAAACCCACGCGGACACTGTGCGAACATGCAAACTCCTCACACACCCGAGCCGAAATTCGAACCCGGGACCTTCTTGCTGTGAGGCGACAGCGCTACCCACTGGGCCACCGTGCCGCCCCGAATAAATACATTTCCATCCTATTTTGACGTGCCGTTCTCTACGCAGCACAATGCAGCGCTCTGCGACCCTCGGCTGAAAAACGCATCTAGAAATGCAATTATTATTATTTAATGCCGTGCATTGGAAAAGTGCGCAGTGGTAACATGCACACCTGTTCCGCTTAACAAAGATTGAGAAATATTACTAACACACACATACACTAGCGGGAGAATGGATGCATTTGCTTAAGAAACTATCACATTATTCTTTACATCGGCGGTTTGGTCCAACTCAAATGGATTAAAGATTCCGAACACTGTTGACGTAGTCTTAATGCAAACATGTTTTGGGAAACGGCCGATAAAGTATCTTGCTTTCAGCCACCATTTAAAAAAATAATGAAAGCGTAATCTCTGCGGAAGCAAGACTTATCAGCATGGGACTTGAGTTGGACCTTGTTCACGCTCAGACAAATCATTTGGGTGAACAGGGCCAGTTATTTGTACGGGTGTCCTCCCATCGTCTAATGCATTACCTAGCCTCATTACAGACTGCTCTAGCCAAGCAACGCAAATCGTTATTCATCACTGGTAAATTGTATTAAATTTGAGTTGCGGTTGTGCGGTGCAGGTGCATGGATTCTGTGGTGCTTTCCCACGAATGCATGATCGTGTTTTCTTCCGAAAGGTGATTAACGGTGGCCCAGCGGGTAGCGCTGTCGCCTCACAGCAAGAAGGTCCCGGGTTAGAATCTCGGCTCGGGTGCCTTTCTGTGTGCAGTTTGCAGGTTCTCTCCCCGTGTCCGCGTGGGTTTTCGCCGGGCACTCCGGTTTCCTCCCACAGTTCAAAAAGCATGCTGCCGCGTGCGTTAATTTGCTTGCAGACTAAAATTGTCCCGCAATGCCCGGCGATGGACTGGCGTCCCGTCGTCGGGTGTATTCCTGCCTTACGCCCTGTGTTTCCGGGATAGGCTCCGGCTCACCGTGACCCTATATAGGACTAAGCGGTTTCAGATAATGAGATGAGAGATGAGACTCCGGTTTCCTCCCACAGTTCAAAAACATGCTGCCGCGTACGTTAATTTGCTTACAAACTAAATTGCCTGCAGTGCCCGGTGATGGACTGGCGTCGCATCGTGGGTATGTCCCTGCCTTGCGCCCTGTGTCTGCCTGGATAGGCTCCGGCTCACCGCCACCCTGTACAGGACTAAGCGGTTTCTAACAATAAGATGAGTGATTAACGGCCCGTGCGATAACCACTGAAAGCATACAAATGTCAAAATATCAGTTGATGGCCATGCTTGTTGATAAAACACAAAATAGCGTGCATCAAATGCTTTATTACGTACCGTTTTAGGACATTTGTTGGCAAGTACGTCACAGAATTGCGTAAATATAAATAACAAGACCGTGTACTCGGTCACACGAACTGAGTACAGTGCCAGGTTGTACATTTTAATTTCAGTTTGCTGTTTAATGGAGCATGTTGACTTCAATGACTTTGGTTACAATAGCGGCAAATAAAATACACTTTATAAGGCGTGGTAAATATTCGTTCGATTTTGAAGGTATTCATTCGTACAGAGAACGACTCGTAGGCACAAAGCGACATGGGGGGGGTGGAGTGGAAGTCAAGCCACGGAGTCAGCCGGCGCCAACATTTTGCCAGACACTCTCTCCTATATATTGTGACCTTAACGGCCAATGTCAGAGTGAGCGTTTTTAGTTGTGGGAGGAAACCAGAGCACCTGGAGGAAACCCGCACAGAACAGGGGAGAGAAGATAAACTCGATGCCGGGAGGTATCCGAGGTGGGAATCGAACTGCCTCGGGAAGAACTTCCTCTCTGTGAGATGCAAATGTTACCACTGCGCTACTCTGCTGCTCAATTTTAATTGCAAAGAACATTAGTATGTAACGGATGAACATCATATTCTCATTTTTTTTTTACTTTTAGATGTTCGTCGTGATATCTTACGATAATCGCTTTATTATTAGATTAATCAACCTTGTCTACGTACAGTATGTTCTATGCCTCTCTATTAATAACCCGTGTCTTAAGTATTAGACCTCGGTTAAGAGACCACCATCCCTATGTTCTTACGTCATCATCTCATTGTCAGAAACCGCTTAGTCCTGCACAGGGTCGTGGTGAGCTGGAGACTATCCTGGCAGACACAGGGCGCAAGGCAGGGATATACCCACCCTAGGACGCCAGTCCATCACCGGGTACTGCGGGCAATTTATTCCGCAAGCCAAATAACCTATGCAGCAGCATGTTTTTTGGACTGTGGGAGGAAACCGGAGTGCCTGACAAAAACCCACGCGGACACGGGGAGAGAGAACATGAAAACCCCACACAGGCACCCCAGCCGAGATTCGAACCCGGAACATTTTTGCTCTGAGGCGACAGCGCCACCCACTTGTCCACCGTGCCGCCCCCATCACTACGTTGTATATATAAATTTATGTGCACAGCTGATTGAGTCCTAATGAAAACGGCGAATGTTTTTTTTAACTAGCTGTTTTAATAAACCTCATTCTCACACCAATATTTGCGGTAAATAAAAAAGCTGTGTCAAAGGACTATGAAACATCTGGACTTGCAGGTGAAGGGCATCTCATTTCATGGGTCACGGCCAGACGACCTCATTATCACTTTTTTGGTTCTCCCACTGGCGAGCCAAAGGTCATTCCGAAAGCAACACGATCTGTAGGGATTTCAGAGGTAATTTATATCCCTGGTAGTTAATGTTTACTCTCGCGTGGCGAGGTAATAACTGTCGAGGATTGCTGGCACAATGCTTGGCGATGTTGTCGTTGCATTTGTGATGACCGCACAGAAACGCGAGGCGCCCGTAGACACCGCGTACATCCTGGAACTCTTTGTTATGCTTACGTAAGGCTGCAATTCAATTCTGTAACTGCATTCGTCTGCGTGTGCCTTACCCGTCATCGTGAACACGATGATTGATCGGATGAAAACGGGGTGATGCGGATGATGATCATTTGCCAATTTTGCTCGGCATTATAGTTTAGCTTTTTGTTTAGATGCATAATTAGATACTGAATATATAAACATATTAATGCAACATTTGATGTTCAAGGGCAACATCGACAAATAAATAGCACGTGTTGGATTTTTTTGTTTTTTATATATGTAAAGCAATACCAAAGTCACCCTAATGTTTCATACAGTATTAAATATTCATCGAAGAGTGGGCTTTTCGAGTGATGAAAGGAAATACTAGTTATTGATGGATGCTCTCCAAAGCTGTTCTTTCGGCATAGCAATGGCAAGTGCTTCTCCTGTCTCCTTTGCGACGTTTTGCCTCCACCGCGTTGGAGACATATTCACGGGTGTGCTCAACAAGGCTGTCTCGAAAGACGCGCGTATCTCATCACAATACTCGCATTTACAGAGCGCTTTTCACCCGAGGGTCACAAAGCGCATGCATCAAGCTCTGGAACACCGACATCAATACACGTATTATTGTCATTAATCCACATTGCCCCAAAATACTCGGATTGTAAAATCGCCGTGCAGTCGTCACGATTACGTCATCACACTCACGCACTGAGTACGGATTCGCGCGGACGATAACTCTTGCACAACGCGACTAAGCTGTCACGCCTGTAAAAATAGGACGAAAAATAGTTCGAACAGCAAAGCTGCTGCTGCTGCTGCTGCTTTCGGGGTTGCTCTGGTTATTTTCGAGACACACTATTGCGCCCGTGTGTATACGCCGTGAGGTCAATGACCTGGGTTCCATTCTCGACCGTGAAGAAACCTCGAGACAAATTGTGTTTTGTCGGGATCGCCCGAGTGTTGATTATTTCTTCAGTCAGGGGCATAATTTTACGAAGTTCGAGCAAGACAATGGAACCCTCTGAAATGGACCTCCCCCCCTCCCCTTCTATTATTCCTGGAAGGTAGTGACTTGAAAAATTAACAGTAGACGTACACACGACTCGCACAGAACGCCTGAGGATGCCTCCAATGTGGGAGGCGAAACGTCGCGAGGGAGAAAGGGGGAGCGATCGACGCGGCTACTGCGAAAGAGCAGCTTTTGGCAGCAGCCATCATGCATCGAACCGTGATAACCTACAAGAGTACAGTATTTCTTCTCTCATCTTTTTCCCACCCACTATTCTGGGCATCTCCAGGGGGTGTAATTAGGTAATCTTCTCCAGCGCAGACGTTTACACATTGTTTTGTCTTGCAGTCTGCAGACTCGGTTTTACTAATTATGATTGATGATCATCCATACAATGGGGTCGCTACCTCCTCCAAACGCCCATTGCTGTCTGCCTGTTTCAGTGAAAGGACATGCATTAGTGCTAGGTCTGTCTTATACCAGTCTAACCTTGCTTGAATACTTTGTGCCATGCATACACTGGGGAGGAAACGGTGGCCAGAGGTACTGCTGAATGTACAACTCTCTTAAGCTGCGGAGCCCTCAATATTGACGCACTGCAGATGCCCAGTAATATACACGCTCTCATGGGAGAATGTGCTTATTTTGTTTACCGTTCAACTTTATTGCGTGTGCGCTTCCAAAATTATCATAATGTCTCGTACATTTCCGAATGGTCTGCTTAAGAGACGATTAATGTGCTGTGTGTGTGTTATGCGCATAAGAAATTCTAAATATTTCTCATTTGTTGTACGTATGCTGGCAGTCGTTAATTGGCTTTCGGTAAGTGATGAAGTTTTGCATGCTAGCGTCAAACGTTCATTAAAATAAGAACGGATGTTGCAGCATTGTACGTATTTATTGCAATGATACTCATGGAGGCCAATTATTTCTGGTTGAAGCATAATGGATCAACTTAATGACTGATGTCCTTTATTTCCCAGGTAAGATGCAAATTGAGATTCATTATCTATTTCTCAAAGGAGAGCTGGGCATCGGTAGACATGTTTTGTTGGAGGGCAATTTTAAAAATGTGGGTCATGACACTGACACGCAATGTCCTGCTTTTACAATTAATTATGCCCTAAGGTGCTTTATTAATCATGTTACGAGGCTATTAAGGTCTACATTTCCACAACAGCTGCCACAACAACCGCCTTCCCATGCACCACACGCCAGGAACAATCTTATTGCAGATATTTCACCAACAATGGGTCGAAACAATCAACACTGTTATTCATTACTCCTTGCACTTGTTGACATGCCGTTCTCGCCACAGCTCAGATTTGTAACAAAACAAAAAAAAAGTTATTGCTGTTGATGTGCCGTTCAGGTGTCGCTGTTGTTGACATGAAGTTCTGTCTACAGCTCTGTGTAGCTCTTTGTGACACTCGGGTGAAAAACTCTCCAGCAGTGCTATTTTTATTATTGTATGGCATGCACGTTCACATTATCCAGAACTCTTTTAAGGCCATGCATCGTTTTTCAAACTAATATGGTAATATAATTGTTTGTTTATTACTGTCAGGACATATCAAGCCATCAGTTTTGCTTGACAGCCACAACGCAGACATTAGTAAATATAATACCTTATAACACATGCATTCAATAGATATGATTTGTTTTGCTGAGTCATCTCCTTGGATGACCCTTATTATTACCTTGGTCTACAACTCTCGAGCGCTGGCATCGACAAATGCATCAATGTTACAAAGTACGTGGAATTTGTGTGTGCCTATTATGTAAGTGCTGTCTATGAAAGCATTAAATGAAGCCATTGCTCAGGATCGCTTCCCTTAAATTACAATTTCGTCTGACTTTTTCCCTGCGACAAATACTGGACGAACCCTTAGGGAGTGACGCCAACACGCCTCCTGGCTTCTTGCTCGTAGAAATGAATTCACAAATCACGGTCGCAAGTCAATGGGCTCGCCGCCGTGGCCATGCTCAGCTAATTGTGGGGCGGAGGAATATTCCAACGCTTGGAAGGTTGCGCACGCAACGCGACCTGAGATTTAGATCAGAGCGAGGAGGTCCCGTTTGTTAGGCAGCCGTCACGAAGCGCCCTGGCTGTGCGGCGGTCACACCGAATACGACTCAAAAAAAAACTTTCCCAGCTGGAGGTGACATCGGCTGACAATGTGTAACTTTCGTGACAAGCCGATGATGGGTTGCGACCGGTTAGTTTTGTCCTGTTTGTTGAACGCTTCAGCAAGCATTTGTAGAATATT
>JAZEWT010000013.1:18057179-18078346 GCA_036362905.1 Mordacia mordax
TGCTGCATAGGTTAATTGGCTTGCAGACTAAATTGCCCTCAGTGCTCGGTGATGGACTGGCGTCCATCGTGGGTATATCCCTGCCTTGCGCCCTGTGTCTGACAATGAGTAGAGATGAGTTGCGTTTCCAAAACGGTCTTGCCGTATGTGTTTCCAAAACGGTCTTGCCGTATGTGTTTGTTTTTTTAACACGTGTGAAGTTCTCATTCGCGTGTTTGTTGTTTATTTATTAATCGCACGCCATACCGTTAGTTTTTTTGTTCCCATCACGTTGGAAATCTGCGCTCGATAAATATTGACACGTTTTTGTTTAAACATACTTCGTGTGCGTAAGTCTAAGAGACAGGTCTTGCCATCCCAGGTCATGTAATATTGACACTTTGCTCTTATATTATTGTAACGTGAACATAACACGATTGTGCCAATGCATGCGTTGGTGACATTCGTGGCAGCCACATTGGATGCGGTAAGTGCTCCAAATTCAATAGTGCATGCGATAAACCGGGTAATAGTTATGGTTATTCGACAAACGCGTTTCATCACTGAACCCTGTGATCATTAACCCCGCTGCAATTTCTTTCACAATTGAAACGCTTAAGCGGAACAAAAGGATCAAGTGTCATCGACTGCTTGTTTATGATTGTTGAGTTATAACTTGTGTTGAATGTACACATTTAATGCGAATGACACAGCCACTGAAATGTCTATAAGACGATGCGCAATACGATGGTACACTAATGCAGCATCTTGTACATTTTAAACATGTTTATACAATGCACATTTTCAGTGCATTTGTAGGCTCTTAAATCCGCCCGGCTTGAATGGAATCCTAAGGAATGCTAGCGACGCGACTGTACATTGGCTTGATGTCAAGCTGTGCTCACGCTGCATGCCCACGCTGCATGCCCACGCTGCATGCCCACGCTGCATGCCCGTGCTTGTACAGATGGAAGGCACATACGGAGATGCAAATATGACCTCACGCAATTATAAATTATAAATAAAATGTCTGTAAAAAAAACGGATGCCACCTGCCTCCCATAACACCAAGTAAGCAATTAAATAAGCCAATTCTGCTTACAAAGCCATCTTATTTTTCTGGCATCACGCTTTTGGCAAGCCAATCGTGTGCAAGAATATGTGGAGATGTGTCCATCCTATTGTGTGGTGGTACGCTAATGTAGCATCTCGCCACGATTAAACCGCAGCATTGAGAATTCAAATCCTAATCACATTTGCAATTCGATTGGTATTGCGTCTAAGTGTTACATCACGAGAAGCTGTGCAGAGTGGAGTTAAAATTATACCACGTTCAGAAATTTAAATAACACTGCGGTCTTTATGCAATGGAAAAAGGGAAGGCTTGGGAGTCGGATGGGAAATCTGTTGGCATCATCCCAGAAAGATGTATCTGCTTCTTAAAACAATTACCAATTATATTTAGTCAGTGTCAGCAGCACATTCGCATACCACGTGGCACTGCTGCCTCACAGCAAGAAGAGTCTGGGTTTGATTCCCAGCCCGAGTGCCTTTTCTGTGTGGAGTTTCCATGTCCTCTGTGCCCGTTTGAGTTATTTCCGGTTATTATAGTTTCCTCCCACCGTTTGCTAGGCTAATTGGCCTGCTGACTAAATTGTCCACGTTGCCCTGTGATGGTCTGGCGTCCCGTCCAGGCTATAGCCCTGCCTTATTACCTTTGTATACCACGATAGACTCCAGCCCTCCTTGACCCTGTACAGCATGAACCTAATGATGATGATGCACTTAATGTTCGCACATTAGGAGAACACAATGTGAATTTGGAGCGGCGCGGTGGCACAGTGGTGCAGTGAGTAGCGCTGTCCCCTCACAGCAATAAACCCGGGTTCGGTTCTTGGCTCGGGTGTCTTTCTGTGTTGAGTTTGCGAATTCTCTCTCCCCGTGTCTTGCTTGGATTTTTGCCCGGTACTCCGGTTTCCTCCCGCCGTCAAAAGACACGCTGCTGTCTTGGTTAATTAGCCTGCTGAGTAAATGTCCCCCCAAAAAAGTGTGCCCTGCGATGTGCTGGCGTATAGCCCGCCTTGTGCCCTCTGTCTGCGAGGATAGGTTCTGCCCCCCCTGCGGCC
Source organism: Mordacia mordax (assembly GCA_036362905.1). Classification (NCBI taxonomy): domain Eukaryota; kingdom Metazoa; phylum Chordata; class Hyperoartia; order Petromyzontiformes; family Petromyzontidae; genus Mordacia; species Mordacia mordax. The sequence continues at coordinate 18,059,285 of JAZEWT010000013.1, forward strand.
CTGTACAGGATTAAGTGGGTACTGAGTCTGCTGCGGGCGGCGCGGTGGCCCAGTGGTTAGCGCTGACGCCTCACAGCAAGAAGGTCCCGGGTTCGAATCTCTCGGCTCGGGTGCCTTTCTGTGTGGAGTTTGCATGCTCTCCCCGTGTCCGCGTGGGTTTTCGCCGGGTACTCCGGTTTCCTCCCACAGTCCAAAAGCATGCTCCTGGATAGGTTGATTGGCTCGCAGACTAAAATTGTCCCGCAATGCCCGGCGATGGACTGGCGTCCCGTCGTCGGGTGTATTCCTGCCTTACGCCCTGTGTTTCCGGGATAGGCTCCGGCTCACCGTGACCCTATATAGGATTAAGCGGTTTCAGATAATGAGATGAGATGAGTCTGCTGCTCTCTCTGTCTGACTGACATTGTCAGACTGAGAGAGCTGCTTTTCGAAGCAATCGCCATGCATCGAGCCGTGAAAGCCTACATCACTACAAATCTGATTTGCTTACATTGTCGAAAATGGAGTAAATAGAGCTACTTGCCTCTCGAAATTTACTTCATCAAAAAAAAAACGCCGGAGTCCCTCGCCTACCACAATAAAAAAAAAACCGGTTTGGAAATCGGCTCGCACGGAGGCATTTCCTCGAACCGGTTAGGGTGCAAGTCTGCGATTAGGGAAGACTTGCATGGCGAGGGTTTCCCGTGCCTGTCAGACAAAACATCGGCGTTGTTCCAGCGCTGCGGTGTGCGTTGCGCTCAGCAGTGGTGGAAGGCTTGGCTCCAGGATGTCAGACTTCTCATCGGTCTCCAGTCGACACTTATTGGCACCGCCGGACAGGGCGCACCGAGCATTAGCACAGAGCAACGGTGAGTATTCCCCCGGTCACGACGGAGCCGGAGAGACGGCTCTGCCGTGACGGAGCGAAGGTGTCGCTGTTGCCGAGGTCTTGGGGATTTTTTTTGTATTGAGGCAGCCTGAAACAGTCGAGAGAGGTCGCCTCTCTGACTAATGTCACAAGTCGTACCGTGGCACAAAGCGACATTAAGTTGAATGTGTTTTGGGACTAAAATGTTTAAACCCGCATCATTATTTAGAGCCTTGTAATGTCCAACCTCAACCGTTCTGAATTCAAAAGTTTGAATCAAACATACTTATTATACTGTTAACAGCCGAGTTTACTAAATCGTTTGACTGTCAATCACGTATATTCATGTGCTGCTGAAGGCTTGCATGTAAGCATGCAGGATGAATTTAAATTGCAGAAGATATGTGGGCGCTTGTTGTGAAACTGCATTATTTTCGTTCTCTCTCGCTCTCTCTCTTTTTTCAAAAGGCAGGTCTCACGCCCCCATATTCCCAAGCGGTGTCGGAATTGCAGCCTGAAGTTCATGAATATTCACCAGCAATGTGCACGCTTTGGTTGCCGCTGAAACAAATGTTACAAGTCACGTCAAAGCATAGCAACTTGTGAAGTTTACAGTACGACGTGCTCCATTTGAAAGACTCAAAAATGTGTTAGAAAAATTTGATAAGCCAAATATGATGTAATCCTTGATTCGCTTACACAATAATTACCATGTTTTCAGCATAGGGCACGACTTGAGTCGTTGATTATTTATGTAATTTTCTCATCTCATCTCATTATCTGAAACCGTTTAATCCTATATAGGGTCACGGTGAGCCGGAGCCTATCCCGGAAACACAGGGCGTAAGGCAGGAATACACCCGACGACGGGACGCAAGTCCATCGCCGGGCATTGCGGGACAATTTTAGTCTGCGAGCCAATCAACCTATCCAGGAGCATGCTTTTGGACTGTGGGAGGAAACCGGAGTACCCGGCGAAAACCCACGCGGACACGGGGAGAGCATGCAAACTCCACACAGAAAGGCACCGGAGCCGAGAGATTCGAACCCGGGACCTTCTTGCTGTGAGGCGTCAGCGCTAACCACTGGGCCACCGCGCCGCCCTGTATTTTTGAAAGGGTAATTTATATTTCACGCCCAAATGTTCAGGAACATTTTTCTCTCTAATATGAATGTCGACATAAATAGGCTTATCTCTATGTCTGACAAAAAAAAATATATAACCATTTAAAAAAATGCCTCACGGAGTGGTTTAGTGTATTGTTAAGTATTGGAAGTGCATAAATATCTAAAAACTGGTGATTTAAAGAGGCTAAATTGTATTTTCATCAGTACCATAATACAAGGTCTTCTCTGTTAAAATTCGCATTTAGCCATTTAAGAAACTATTAATGATATTACAATGAAAAAAACTATGAAATCGTATTTTTACTCCAGTGGGAAATTAATTTATAGTCCAAGACACACTGCACTGTGAACCTGGGACATTTATGAAAATGATCGTGCTCACGCTGGCCTCGAAGTCTTCTTATTGAATTACCCAGAAGCAATATACTCTGGCTCAGGGCGTAGTAGGGGGCGCATAATGGTGAGTGGAAGAAGCGGGTTTGACAAAGTTGAAGCCACCAACCTTCTTTCCATCCTGTGGCCTCAGGAGGTTGCGACATATATGGCCTTTTTATTCATCATGCTTTGAAAGCGATTGGTGCAGTGGTTATTGAAGGAGACCATAACCAAACACAACATACATCAAACGGTGAGGCCTCCCCCTCCCCCCAATCACACCCATGCACAGTACCCATGCCCAGGGGAGATGTTCAAAGTGTATGTCTCGTCAAAAGGCTTCGGTCCACAACGCAGGTAAAATGAACTGCCATGGGTAGTGTAATAGTTCACCTTTGCTGACCTATTGTCCATTAAACGTTTACGTTTATGTGCCACTGAACGATTACATTCATCGTGAGACACAGTGGTGAGAAGATATCTCTCTGCAAGGGAACTTTCAGCATTTTTTTTATTGTTAGTGAGGGAGGCCAGACGTTGTTCCAAAGCGAACGCCGGGCCCCCGGGGAACCTCGGACGTCCTTGATTCGCGCAAGGTCTCGGTCACAATGCAGCAGCAAAAAGGTAGCCAAGACGGGCTGTGGCCTCTCAGCCCAGTCAAGCAAATCAGATGCCGCGGCAAATGCGCCAATGGCTTGGCTGAGGTTAACTCGAACCGTGCCAGATGCTTCTCGTGGTACGCCTGGAATGTGATTCCATCACCGCCGCTTGGGTATACGTGGGATTTACTGTCAATCGCGTGGCCTCATGATTGGGGCTTAGCAGGCCAATTGATCTAGTCGCCGTGCCTTTGGAGTGCGAGTGGAAAGCAGAGTACCTGGCAAACACCCATGCAGGCACGGAGAACATGCAAACTCCACAGAGACACCAGAGCTAGGAAACGAACCTGAAACCTGCAGTGATTTCTGTGAGGTGAGAGCACTGATCACTGCGCCACTGTGCTGTCCTGTTGTTTAATTCGTTCATTATCAATACCCGCTTAGTCCTGTACAGGGTCGTGGAGGGGCAGAGCCTATCCGGGCAGACACAGGGCTTAAAGCGAGGGTATACCCAGGATGTAACGCCAGTACATCGGGGGGGTACACTTTTTGGGGCAATTTACTCAGGAGGCCAATTAAATCTAAACAGCAGCGTGTCTTTGGACGGTGGGAGGAAACCGGAATATCCGGCTAATACCCACGTGGACACGGGGAAAGAGAACACGCAAACTCCACACAGAAAGGCACCTGAGACAGGAACCTAACCTGGGACTTTCTTGCTGTGAGGCAGCAGCACTACTCACTGTGTTACTGTGCCACCCCTGTTGTTTAATGTGTTTATCAAAACCAAGGTTTAAATTCACATCATCACGTCAAGTCTGTTCTGAATTCAACAATCCTGCAACTATAATATACGATTACACAATTACGTCGCAGATATGCATCTAATTACTGATTTATATTGAACCTCAGGCTCATAACGCAATGCTTCATATGTCGAAAAACTGAATTTGCTATGTATATTAAAACCAATTATAATGACAACGTACCGTTCGACTTGTCACCATTCACACAAATTCGAAAGATTAACAACACGCACAATGTGAGCCAAAACACAAATGACCGAGCAAAAACAATACAAAAACGAATGAACGTCCTGACGAGCTTGTATCGTGGCCATTTATTGTCTGGAGGAATCCCGAATATTTAATGAGCAAATTTCAAAACGCAAGTGAATGAATGACTGACCGAAAACTCAGAGTATTCTGTAACAGCCATGATATGTCAACCACTGTAAATTGGGCTCCCGATTAACCTGGCCTCATTATAGTTTCCCGTTTATAAATGCTTTTCCTTTATGAATCCATATTTATAGTCAACTGCATCCATGGCACGCAGTAAATTCTCGGCAATTAATCAATGTTCAACCATTGCACATTTTTGACAAGTTAAGAAAAATTACACAATCATCCACACGTGGACACGCCACTCCATATCTTCCCGATTAGCGTTAAAATATTTAGTATGTTTACTGATACTGGTGGAAGAATTGTCGAGGTTTTTAAAAATTTAAAAGTTATTTTCTTTATTATTTTCTGCTATTTCTTTTCGTGGGGGGTGTTTATCAATGACTCACTCTCAAAACAAGAAGCCAAGACTCTGACAAAGTCACGGTTAAACTTATATTTCAATCACTGTCAAACACTTAAAAGGACATGTAATTGAAGGCATTAACATATTACATTTGCAATGCGATGCACACATCGTGCCTCTCTATTATTCCCCACCTGTTCAATGCGTCGCTGTCACCGGTGTATCGGAATGTCAAGAAAACTGTGCCACATTCCGTCGTATTACCGAGGTCTATGCTCTTTCACTGTGGCTATGAATAACGGTTGGGGGACGATTGAGACTTTTTCACAACAGCAGGGTGTCTTGTGTCGTCAAGACAACCTTTCTCAAGTCAAACGGATGCTGCGGTGACGGTGGCTGACGTCGCGGAATAAGCAACGGACAGGTCCTGCCTCTAGATTACAGGCCCCGTTGTGCACAAACACGCGCAGATTACTGCGATGTCACGTTAAACGACACCGCCCTCTTTCCCGTGCATCTCTCGTTTTTATGCTTGAGTTATTTATCCATTTATTCGATGTTACACTGACCCGCACGTACCAGAAGATAAGGCAATGAAGGCGTTGAGCTTAAACAACAGCAATGTGCTTTGCTTATGTCTCTGTACTTGTACGTTCATAGCCCTTGGTCTAGCAGCGGCTAGACCAAGGGCTAGCCGCTGCTGGACCAGCGCCTCGCCTAAACATGGCTCATCATCAGGCTAATGAATAACGGATTGATCTTGATACCTTCAACGTGGGAGGCGAGATGTCCCAAAGGAAACAGGTGAAACAATTCACACCGCGCGGTGGCCCAGTGGGTAGCGCTGTCGCCTCACAGCAAGAAGGTCCCGGGTTCAAATCTCGGCTCGGGTGCCTTTCTGTGTGGAGTTTGCGAGTTCTCTCCCCGTGTCCGCGTGGATTTTCGCCGGGCACTCCGATTTCCTCCCACAATCCAAAAAACATGCTGCTGCATAGGTTAATTGGCTTGCAGACTAAATTGCCCGCTGAGCCCGATGATGGACTGGCGTCCTATCGTGGGTATATTCCTGCCTTGCGCCCTTTGTCTGTCGGGATAGGCTCTGGCTCACCGCGACCCTGTACAGGACTTAGCGGTTTCTGACAATGAGATGAGAATCCAAACTGCTATCCCGAAAGAATAGCTGTTTCGAGCAATTCTCATAAGAAACATACACGTGGGAATATAGGTGTGTTGTACAATAATGGGCACTACTGCATTGCCATATGGTGTCCCACGATATTGTCTTGCGGAGGCCTATAACAACCTGCTGTATGTGATGGTCACCCATCCATGCACTATCCAGGCTCAGCCCTACTTGGAATATGAGATCTAATGCGTTTTGCGTGACTGACTCATGGGCTTATTTTATTTTATCCCAAAGCAAGCATCACTGATATTCCATGCTAACTGGCTATCCAAATACGGTTTACTCTGCAGTAATTTGTAGGGAAAGACGCTAGGTTGCTTTTTAAAAAATCCCTAAAATACACAATGGGCCGGCACCATTTGTTTGCGTGATGCTCTTGAATTCATGTGATTACAATTTCCTGGAGAGCAATTTACCGCCTAACTCTATTTACAGTCGGAGCAGCTACCAATAAAAATGGGTTTAGAGCTGCAAGCTGGATAATGTGCTTATTTTAATTTACTTTCGAGATTTACATTAAATTCGTTGGCAAATTTTATAAATCAATGTGTAATACGTGTGACGGTTATATTATTGTGCATAAAGTTGACCATTTGTGAATCACTGGTCATCAACCTACGTTATGCAGCTCTCATACTCGCGAGTTCATAGGATGTGTAATGTTTTGGTTTGTTTAATGTTTTTTCATAAAAATGCTACATTGTTCTGTGCATTCAAACTTTTTTTGAACATCTCTCCCATCTGTAGTGATGTCGGTTTTCACAAATCTATGCGTGATGGTTGCTCACCAAACGCTGTTGTTTCAGAGCAGACGTGCCGAGCGCTCCTTCTCTCACTTTCATGACTTTTGCCTCCTGGAGGCATGCTCAGCAAACGTGGGAGATGATGAAAAATTACGTGCATTTCTCGTATTGCTCTATTTCCTAAACATATATCTTCTACTGTTCGAAAATGTTAGTCGTGGATAATACATGAATTCATTCGTTATCAATACCCGATTAATCCTATATAGGGGACCGGAGCCTATCCCGGCCGACAGAGGGTGCAAGGCGAAGGAATACCCAGGACGTGATGCCAGTATATCGCAGGGCACATTTTTGGGGGGAAATTTCCTCTGCAGGCCGATTAACCTAGGCAGCAGTGTGACTTTGTACGGTGAGAGGTAACTGGAATAGCCAACAAAAACCCACGCAGGCACGGGGAGAGAGACCACAAACTCCGCACTGACAGGAACCCGAGCCAGCTGTCCAATGTGGGACCTTTTTGCTAAGAGGTGACCGCGCTACTCACTGCGCCACCGTGCCGCCCAATGATAATACAGCTCAGGGTGATAATAATAATGTTTGTATTTCTAAAGCACCTTTCACCCGAGGGTCACAAAGCGCTGCACGAAGCTATAAAGAGAAAGGCTTAACAACAACATCAGAATATGCAATGATGTAGGTTTTCACGGCTCGATGCATGATGATTGCGTCGAAAAGCTGCTCACTCGGGACAGCCGTCTCAGGCATCCTCTGGCAACTGAGGATGCCTCTAACGTGCGAGGCGAAACGTCGCGAGGTGGAGAGAGGAAGCGATCGACGCGGCTGCCCTGAGAGAGCAGCTTTTCGAAGCTATCAACAATATCAGAATAGATCAATTAAAAAATATAATGACGAGAAGTCAATGAACACCAAGCCATTTTTTTTAATAACAAGTAAAGTAAGGAAGATGTGTTCCTAATGAATCTTTGTGGATGGTACTGCAATATCTGATTCTCTGGACCATTCAGCGCCAGTACAAAAGTTTACACTGCTCTTTGAGGAATATAAATGGAGAGACTTCCCACGAATCGATGAAAATCTACCAAAGGAAATCAGTCCACTGTGCATGAGAATAATTTTACATTTGGGCACAGACACTCTTTTAAAGTAATGCCAGGTCTCTCCTTGTAGGTGTGCCAGTGTCTTGAATGTTCAATGACACAAACCAGTATATTTGGCAGTAACACAAGGATCTTCAATCGAGCGTGTTTGACACTCATTAAAGTAATCAACACATGTGCTGTGTGTGCCCCCTCTACCTTCCCAAATATTCGACTCATGGTTGCTCAGAGCTATGTCTGTCTAATACGTTTTTTTGTTTTGCCAATAGCGTTAAAGCGTTAACATAAGACCACAAAAACAGAGGCAAGCATCAAAATATGCTTTGTACTTAATTCACTAGCGGGCATCTGCTACGCCATGCCTCACTTAGAGAAAGGCCGCGCTGGCACATTATTAATCACCCTCACAGAACGAGGCAATGAAATAAAAAAAAGAGAAATTTGTTTTATGACAGAGGAACTCCGTAGAGGTATATTTATGCCTCCCTGACAACTCCTGTTACTGTCGAAGGCCATAACCGTGAACAGAGAGTTATACTAGAGTACTGTGGTATTTCGTCTTGACCAACCCAAATAAGCATTTAATTGCCATTACGATACATTTTCATGTCTTAATTTATATCCAGACTTGTTTTTGAACAAAGCGTACTAAGAATGCCACCGACAACTACTTTATGACAATGTTGATATTACCCTCTCCTTGCCAAGTGTAGAGAGGTGGGGGGGGGGGCCTTCTGGTACCATGGTCAAGTCTGGTCACGGGGCACTCATCGACAGCGTACCATGGGGCATCCTTAGAGTTGGTCGTCACGATGGGTCCCATGTGTGGAAAGTGAAGCAAAGAGATGTGAAGGCGTGCAGGAGGGGAGGATGACTGCCCAAAAGGTTTTCACAACAAGTCGTAACAGTACCAGTGAACTCATGATTTGCACATTTTGAAACTCTTGCTATTATGACCCACTTGGTCATCATTGTACTAACAATATTAGAGGATTGTGGGCTGATTGTATTGTCGTATTATTCAGATTATGGTGCATTACCACTCCCCTCCTCGTATATGAAAGTGACAGTTGAAAGAGTGTGTGTTATCACATGGCCTGTTTGTGGGATTAGATTTATATGACTTCATCTCGCAGTTTGTGGTGCATCTTATAAGCCAGAGAATACGGTAGGCGTGGGTGTAAAGTCAATCTTCTAATGCTCCAAAATGACGAGATTTACACTTTTACTTAATTCAGGGATGACCGGCTCCACGCCACATTGGAACATCAACAACAAAACGACACTGAGCATAAAAGACATCTCATCTCATTATCTGAAACCGCTTAGTCCTTTACAGGGTCACGGTGAAGCCGGAGCCTATCCCGGCAGACACAGGGCGCAAGGCAAGGATATACCGACGATGGGACGCCAGTCCATCGCCGGGCACTGCGGGGCAATTTAGCCTGCGAGCCAATCAACCTATGTAGCAGCATGCTTTTTGGACTGTGGGAGGAAACTGGAGTGCTCGCCGAAAACCCACACGGACACGGTGAGAGAAAATGCAAACTCCACACAGAAAATCACCCGAGCCGAGATTCGAACCCGGGACCTTCTGGCTGTGAGGTGACAGCGCTAACCACTGGGCCACCGCGCTGCCCGCATAAAAGATATGCTTACAAAAAATGCAAGAGTGCTTTGGTCTAATGCATCAGACAGGCTATCCCATATTATATGTACATCAATGAAAGGCGCACGCTGTAATGATGCTTGTGCAGTGTGTAATACGTGCATTGGAAGCAGCGGTAATGACTCTTAAAATATAGGTTACATTATTACAAAATCTGTTGGTGTGTATTAAAAATTTGTTGCCTATAACTTAACAATGTAACGTTTATTCTCTTTACAAATTAAATGAAAATTCTCCACTTGGAACTTCAAGCCCGTTGTTTCTAGTTGACAATTACACAATAGAACATAATTTATACAGCGATGCATCTTAGGACTGAAAAGAATACATTAATAAATACACGCACGGAGCATTTGGAGTTGTAATATTGCTTGTGAAATATATTGCGAGATTGTTATTTGTAAAATAGAGTGCACACTTAACAGGAGGGAGCCAAGTGCCTGGGTTATTAGCGAACTATCATATGTAGCAAATTAAAATGCTCCAAAAAATAATAATGCATGAATCAGAAGCCGTGTCACTGTATATTACACGAGAGATTATGCATTACAACCATTCATTAAATCCAGGTAATTTACAAGGGCACATGAAGATATTCCGAGTGCAGCCGGATTGCTTTATTAGTTTATATTCAAAGACAGAGAGAAGTCATTTCGTCGAGCTGCATGTAAATGCCCATTGTCCCGTCCAGGAACGTCAGGTGCCTCGACTGCATTTTATGGAGTTGCACATTGTGTTTATGAGCTCGTAATGTTTCTACTGCAGACACATCTTTCACTACTTCAAATTTTATTCCACAAGAATATATGAATTGAGGTGCAATCACCATGCAAACGCACCTTCGAATGGGTGTCACATTGTATGCAAAGTAGCTTACATGAAGATAGTATTACAATTGCTTAAAATTCGAACACAATTTATATTTTTATACCTTTATGAAAAAACATTGATGCTCTTTTTTGCCAGCATAGAGAAATTAAAAGAAGGGGCTTTACTATTTCTGGCAATTACACAGTGTTACAATTTTAAAACGCCAAATAGACACTCGGTGAAGTGTGACGTTTGTCAAACCACACAAGTTTGTGGCAACAACTACAAACAATATGCTTTGATAACGTATGTATTGTCCTTCAAGCCTGATTGGGCCACACCAGATATCGCTTTCTTTAGAGCATAATCTCAGTGCCAGCCAAATGTTGCCAAAAGGAAATAGTTTAGAACAAGGCAATATTAATTAATTAGTAGCTTAGGTTGAACCGTTTGGTCTATGGGTATTTTTTCCCAGTACGGAGATGTAAAAAAGAAGAGGCTTTACAATTTACGACAATAATATGAATGTTAAGATAATAAAACTCCAAATGAACACATTTTCTCAAGTGTGAAAAAAACCGGCAAAATCACTCACACACATTTGTGGCAAAAAATGCAACCAACATGTTGTATACGTTATCTAAATATTTTGTTTGCACGTCTCTGGTCTGGGCCAATATATTGACACTTTTATCATCGTCTGAAATGCTAAAGCCTCTTCTTTTGAAACGCTGTCACTTTAAGCGGATAACATTTGGAGTTTGAACGTAAACGTTTCACAACGCATGAGGATGCCTCCAACGCGGGGAGGTGAAACGTCGCGAAGGAGAGAGGAGGAACGCTCGACACGACATCTGCTCTATATTGCTTACAATTCAAGTCCAAACAAGCACACTTCTCCATGTTGCTGTGCATAGTTTTCATCGTTTGTTCATCTTTATCGATATCCATGTTTCTGATCTATTTGCTATTTGCTATTTGGGTATATTCTTATCTAGATTATTTTCCTTTACCATTCTATAAGCTTTTTTTTTTTACAAAAACATTGACAGCTGTTGCTCACTTATGTATCTCAGCATTGCAAGCCTGTACACCTTAAATAACTGTCCTCAGTATAAATACTCTGACGCATTTGAATTATACTTCAGCAACTGTTCTCAAGGTCCATAGTCAAACTATGTGGTTTAGGAGCTTATTTTTTATATGCTACAGCTCGCTGAATTTTATTCTTAGTAGAATGAACAACTCTTTCAGCACGCCGTCATCATTTCTGAAAAGTTATTCAAGCATTTCTGGTGTTAAATCTATTCGTACATTATCAATATTAACTACCTTGACACCATTCTTCTTTTGTCGTTTCCTGAGCTTCCCTCTCTAATCCATTATATTTCAAGGTGAGAAAATAAAACAACATTCGTGCCTTCCTTGCAACCCTGAAAACTAGGACATTTTTACGGCAGTCAAAAGATCAAAATGTTATATTTAAATGTAAAAAAACCCAGGAGTCTAGTTGATCTCCATACATTCAGCCTAATCATTCCTACGCACATGTATGCCCACGTATAAATATAGCCAAATCAATGTGCTTGGAGAGAAATTTTGAAACCAGTTATCACTTACAAAAAAATCTTCAAATGAAGCATCAAGAGTCTAATAAATATTCCAAATGCAAATGTGAGGTCTTTGTTGAAACATATATTCGTAGAATTTGTAGAATATTTTGAAGAATTATTTCGGAATGTGATGACATAGATATTCTATATAATCAGCAAAAAATTCAGTCCTTTTGAAAATTTTTTTACTAATTATTTTGCTATACAAATTAACCACGCTTAGTATATTGAACAATAACTACAAAACAAATGTTCACAATTGAATACGCCAATTTTCATTTGCCTGGATTGTTAGTGCATGAACTTGCTGAAGCCAAAATGAGGAACATTTGTGCCTTGTCAGTACCTTGTCAGATTTCACGCACGGCAGTGCCATTGCCTGAGAACAGATCCTGCAGGAATTCACGACTACACGTGCAGGGAGCAGCAATGCCCTCTCTGAATATGACAGCACGGTGTCATCATTATGGAATTCTTGTCAATTATAGACCGGACATTAAAGAAAGAAAATGCCATCTCGCAACGGATAGTGCACTCTTCTCATCCTCTAGCAATCTACAACTTCGGCTCTTTGAGATAGATTACAGTCGAGGCTCCACATTACCAAACCGGGAAACAGGATATAACCCCTTTTGCGTGCTCTTAGTTCCGACTTTTAAAATGTATCTCAGCATTGCTGTGTGCTTTATCATCTTTATTGTTAATCGTTTCAGTAAGGGGTTTCATCTTTGTACAAGTTACTGCTGTGAGTTTGTTTAATTGTGCAGTCTTGTTTGTTATGGTTTACCTTTCGTATTACAGTTTATTGCGTTCATGTACAGATTCCTTGCCATTGGTTTTATGGATTGTTACGTTGGTCGGCTCGATCATCTGATGTGTTGCAGGAATCCCGCAGCTAGAGTTTGCAAGCTCACTGGGTTCTTCCTGGTGTACTAATAATGAACATTCACTTATCTAAGTAATTCATTCTGCATCATGAATCCTTTAGTTATTTCACTGCCAATAGACATACGCTTTGGCATTCATGTGAGAACATTGTTGGTACCTGCAGTCTGCAATTGCTATCGTTCTCAGGACACGTGCACGCCCACAAACACACACGATATTTTTTGCGGGCAAATGCCGAGCTAAAAAGATCCGAAGCAAGGATGAATGGGGCAGCAGTGAGTTGCATTATGAGCATTCAACGTGCAGTGGCAACAACACAACGTGGCTTTTCCGTACATTTAAGATGGAGGGACGCAGCCTAATGCCTTGCGTGGTGACTTTCATCCCCTCCGCATCACATTCTGCTACCAACAGTGCCAGTGCAAGTTGGAAATCACAGTCTCATGAAGCGAAGAGGACGACATTATTGGCAAAAAAGCAGAGATGCCACCCTCCTACCCCCAAACTGGATACACTCCGGTCCTTGGCTACGCCTTGATATCCTGTCCATGAAAATCATGAACAGCCACTGCAAAGGGGCTTGACATTTCCAAGGATGCAAATACAGCTCTCACTCTGGATATACAAGGACCAAAGTGCATGCAGTAATGGCCCCAGTACCCCGCAATCCTGCAGTACCTCCCACAGAACCAAGTCCACAAAACACATGTAAACTGGTTTAACAAATTCCCATGACCCCTCAAAAATGTTTCAAAAGTGTAAAAAGTTGGTCCGCTGTTTCACGGCCAGCACGGAATCCGTATTGTTTTTCCTGAATCCGAGATTTGACAATCAGCTGATTCCTCCATTCCAGCACCCTGGCATAGGCCCTCCCTAGAAGACTGAGCAGTGTGATCCCTCGGTAGATGGAACACATCCTCCGGTCTCCCTTTTTGAAAATTGGAACCACCACCACTATCTGTCAATCCACTGATCCTGCTCCCAACACCCAAGTAACATTGAAAAAGTGTCAGCCATGACAGCCCCACAACCAATAGGGCTTTAAGAATGTCTGGGCGGATCTTGTCCACTCCTGGCGCTTTGCCACTGTGTGGCTTCTCGACTACCTCAGTGACTTGCACCAAGGAGATGGGCTCTGACCTCCCAGACCACTCGGGCCATGCCTCCTCCTCCAAGGGCACATCAGTCGGGTTTAGATAGATTGATAAACTTTATCGTCATCGCATCCGTATACAATTCCAGTATTTAGAGGATCGACATCAGGTTTCTCATGGTCTCCAGTGGAAAAACACAACAAGGCTGACGACACATTCAACAGGGCAGAGAAAAACACGCAGGAGCTCCTCAAAGTGTTCCTTCCATCTCCTGACAATATTCCAAGTCATGCTCAGCACTTTGCTACGTTTGCTCATAATAACCTTGGGGGTGCCCTGCTTTCTCCTCCTTAGCCGTAGGACGGTTTGCCAGAACCTCTTTGAAGCCAGCCGAAAGTCCTCCTGCATAGCCTCTCCAAACACCTCCCTCACCCGGGCTTTCACTTTTACATCCACTGCAGTCGCAGTCCTTCTGGTCCGATGGTACCTCTCCGCCAAATTAGGAGTCCCCCGTGCCAGCCAAGCCTGGAAGAGCTCCTTTTTCAGCTTAGATTACCACCATAATAGGCAGCGGTCACTTTCTGGCCACAGCTCCGAGCAGCTGGTTCCACGATGGAGGATTTTAACAGGGTCCATTCGAATTCCATTTCCTCAGTCTCCACTGGGATGTTGCAAACTCCTCCGGAGGTGGGCGCTGAAATAGCTTCGAAAAGAGTCCTCTACCAGTCGTTCCCAGAAAACCCTCATTACAAGTTTGGGCTTACTACGTCTGTCCAGCATCTTGCTCTGCCATCTGATCCAGCTCACCGCCAAATGATATTATTTTTAAATATTTTGGGAGACATTTCATTTTTTTAAAATATAGATACCGAAAACTATATTGACAGTGTTGCCTTGTATATGTGTTTATTTTACAACCATACTAAATAGTGTTTTTATTTTGGTGAAAGTTTAACCGACATATAGCTCATATATTTTATAGAAATATCGAAGCTCAGAGTTGTTTCTTGGACAATAAACCTTGGGTGATACTCATCTCCTGTTCATAGCCTGAAGCTACTGCTGAAAATTCCACATTGCTGTGGTAAGAGTTAAGCTACGCAAAGGTCAAACCACTGCGCACTAATAAGTGTTACTAATTTTACCGACCTTAGAAGGATTCATTTACAAGTCGAGGTCAAGCTGATATTTTGTTTAACTTACAGTTTGTAATGGCAAGACCCATGCTATACCGCTATGGCACTGATTAGATATAGTAAATTTGGATAAATGCTTTATATACTGTACATTTTTGATACTGCAGTATATATTTGACAATTAATAGTTATCTATATTATTTGCGATAAAATATAGCAGTAAGAAATATGAACTATAGCTCTTTCAATCAATATGAAATGGTCAGTGTGACTCTCCGCAATGGGCCTTATGGTGGATCTCATTCGAATTCCAATAACCTATATTTAGGCGTTGATGTATGTGCATGTATGGCCGTTGAGAAAGAACCACAACATATAAGTTATATTACAGGTGGCGTCAATAAGACACGGATGATCCACTCGTATATCATGAGGGTGGGTTTGGAAAACGCGATGTGGATTCTGTGCCGTCATACGGTGCCTCTGCGCTTCCGTGTAGAGACCTCTCATTTAATCTCAAAAATAAATCCTGGTATTAGGACAAGCAGGTTTTAACGCCCGTAACCTGCCGCGACCAAATCCACTCCTCGCCTTTCGGTGCGTGGGATACGTTGGTTTATTTTGTGGCCTCTGAAATGGTTCCGCGGTGCTCATCGGTTTCAAATGCCGTTTAAACGCTTCCTGCAGTTGGCAAGACACTCTGTGTAACAATCGAAAAGTTGGGTTTTTATTTCTGAGTAAACCACCCTCAAACTCCTTGGCACAATGCAGCGCTTGCTTTACGATTCATGCCGGTGGCCTACGTAGCAATAAACTCTGCACATTGATATCTCCCCATTGTGCTATATATATTTTTACCGCATGCAATACCCTGCCCCGTGCATGCTGTATAAATGTTGGGCAGATTTCTCACTTGTCTCTTGGGAGAAGTCTAATGTTCACCATGGTAATACTTATAGTCAAGCGCGTGTTGTATGTCATACCTACCGTATAAATCTATCGAACATATTCCATGAGTTCACATTGACAACTATATACATCTCATCTCATCTCATTATCTGAAACCGCTTAATCCTATATAGGGTCACGGTGAAGCCGGAGCCTATCCCGGAAACACAGGGCGTAAGGCAGGAATACACCCGACGACGGGACGCCGGTCCATCGCCGGGCATTGCGGGACAATTTTTAGTCTCCGAGCCAATCAACCTATCCAGGAGCATGCTTTTGGACTGTGGGAGGAAACCGGAGTACCCGGCGAAAACCCACGCGGACACGGGGAGAGCATGCAAACTCCACACAGAAAGGCACCGGAGCCGAGAGACTCGAACCCGGGACCTTCTTGCTGTGAGGCGTCAGCGCTAACCACTGCGCCACCGCGCCGCCCCAACTATATACTAATTGTCGACCCTATGCTAGATTCTGGCTTCCCTACACCTGATTGGCTTATAGGAATGATTTGACGATAGGCAACTATGTTCATCAGTGGGCGTTGAACACGGGTAACGCACTGCAGATGTAGAAGCATAGCAGTGCAGTACAGCAATGGATTTTTCTGCACTGCTATCTAACGTTGACCTCATATACCTGCAAAGCACAACAATCTGTGTATGCATTCGAGCATGATCGGGGCTCCAATCTTCAAAGGTTTCAAGCTGTAATGAGATGGGCGCACTGCACGTGATACGCTCATTAATATTACTTCAGTGGCATCTGAAAACGATGTGATCTAACATGCATCCAGATTGTAACAATCTGGTCAGGTGGCACTGTGATTGGAGCGATTGACACAAGACGTTTTGAGTTGAAATCATCCAATCCGGCTTTCATCCCCGTGACGTTGATGGACATTAGCACGAGTTTATGAGCGGTATGAAGTGGTGGTGTTCAGTTGGTACTGCAACCCGCCGTGGCATTTGTCACTTTTTAATGCCGGCTCAAGGACACACCAACTAACGTGAGCTCTGCTTCCTTTCTCGGTGGAGAAGAGTGATTCTTTCTCTTGGCCTACACAAATGGATAGGATTGTAAATGTTAGGTTTAAAAACAATAACGCACCTAATTTTTTTTTCCCATCAATGAACAAAACTGCTCTTGGCATTTGTTAATATGATCTTGCGACCATCACAATTCAGAAGAAAAAGGTTGTTTGTCGTCTCGTCTTTTCGCTCGTCTCCTCCAAAGAAGGCAGTCACTACGTTTTTATTGCTACTGCTTTCATGAATTCCATTCGCTTACTTTTCATCACCGGAGCGAATGATCTTCGTGCAAATTGTAACGCCTTTTCCCGCGTTTCGTTTAATGATATTCCACACTCATTGATTGCTCGTACATCGATGCAGAATGACACACGTATAGTTTAAATTTCCATCATTATTGTGTAAGACTAGAACAATTTTGGCAAGCTTCGTAATGCTTTTCTGCAGATTTGTCGTGTTGTTCGGATTATTGATTTGAATCCCGAATACATTATTTTTTTTCTCCGTGGACTGGTAAACGGTTGAAAATCAACCGCAGCTTTCCACTGGAACATTTAAAAATAATACCTGCTATTTACAATGGTCTACATTTCAACCCACCCGATAACATCATGAACATCTTATTCATGATTATTTTCACTTGACTTTCTTCATTTACTAATGAAAGATTGTTTCCATTTACAGTAAATATTATATTCTTAATTCTAAGTAATGTACATCTGAAAGTTAAACAAGCCAGGTATTTTGACTTTAATGTTATCCATTAATTTACAAGATAAAAAAATATATGGAGGGCGGCGCGGTGGCCCAGTTGGCAGCGCTGTCGCCTCCTCACAGCAAGACGGACCCGGGTTCGAATCTCGGCTCGTGTGCCTTTCAGTGTGGAGTTTGCATATTCTCTCCCCGTGTCCGCGTAGGTTTTCGCCAGGCACTCTGTTTTCCTCTCACAGTCCAAAAAACATGCTGCTGCATAGGTTAATTGGCTCGCAGACTAAATTGCCCTCAGTGCCCCGTGATGGACTTGCGTCCCGTCGTGGGTATGTCCCTGCCTTGCGCCCCGTGTCTGCCGGGATAGGCAGACACAGGGCGCAATGAGATGAGAATGAGATGAGATGAGAAAAATATATGGATACTTGTCGTTGATGAAAGTTATATTTCTCTCATTATGGTCAAATGTGTATTGCTTGTCTATGGGAGCTTGACAGGGAAGAATATATTTTTGAACACAAATCTCTATTTTAATATTTAGATGCGGCACACGTTCATAGCGATTTCCAGCTCGGGTGCCTTTCTGCGTGGAGTTTGCATGTTCTCCCTGTGTCCGCGTGAGATGGACTGGGGTCCCATCGTGGGTATAGTGCTGCCTTGCGCCCAGCCTTTGCAGGGATAGGCTCTGGATTAACAGGATTAAGCCGCTGCTGATTACTATTGTACGAATGCGCATTGATAGCACATTTTGCTTGACACATCAGCTTTATTTTGATATCAGAACAAATGAAAGGGATGGGGCAGTCTCATAACTTCATTCAAATGGATTCTTAACCATTTACAGGCGTTAGTCTCAGTTTAATTAACATTAACAATAACAAAGTGAGTATTATTAATAATGTTGGGATTACAGTCAACAGAATATTATAGAATGCGTCTTATTACATGTTTACATTAACTCTAATATTTGGCATATGCCCATGATACCTGCTGCTTTTAATATAATAATGTTTGCATAACTGAAGCGCATTTCACCCGAGGATCCACAGTAGTATGACGGTAAAGCAAACACTTTCATTTATTTTTTTTATTTGATACGTTAAAAAAAATGCTTCGCTTTTTTTAAAGATATGTCCAGTATATCTCACATATAATGGCATTTTACTACACACGTTGTAGGTAGTACACACACACAAAAAACGTAATAACATTTTTAGGTGCGAAGACAACTTTGAGCCTCCAACGTGGTAGGCAAAACATGGCAAGAGAAGGAAGGAATACTCGACACGGCTCTCCTGAAAGCACGGCTATGGAGAGAAATGATCATAGATGGAGCCGTGAGAACCTACATCAGCACACGCAGCATTTATCGAGATGGGCAATAGAGCATTGAAAATGTATTTAACGCATTCATCAATAACACTGCCATAAAATGTATGTGTATATATATATAAACTAGCCAAATAGTCTGTCATATGACACGTTAAGAATTAAATATAAAGATAAAATAAGACTTTTAATCTGGTTTATATTTTCGAAAAAAAGTAGTTGCATATGCAACTTAACCCACGATATCATTCTACTAGATTTGCATTGGATGCCCCATACCAAACTCATCTCATCTCATTATCTGAAA
>JAZEWT010000013.1:18107487-18118833 GCA_036362905.1 Mordacia mordax
CCGAGCCGAGAGATTCGAACCCGGGACCTTCTTGTTGTGAGGCGACAGCGCTAACCACTGGGCCACCGCGCCACCCCCAAGGAAAGATACAGAAGGTTAAATCCCTACTATTAGTAGTTCATGCCTGTGTATGTGTAGGGCGAGGTGAGGACACTGCACTATAAACCCGGTGACCCGCGTTCAATTCCAATTCACAGGGAATAGCAGTGGCGAATTTTTTCAACAGTTCTGGGCCTCCTCTGAATTAGCAACATTTTGCACCTCAAGGACCACTTGGCCCAATAGAGGTCTGGTCTCCACGGACGGCTAGGTGGGGCTCGCCGCCTGCTGATGGGTCGCGACCCACCGATTAAGAATGGCGGATATACAGTAAACCCTGATGGGTCTATGTTGTATTCCCTGCCACAACTGATATTAGTGGCAGCGTGATATTAGAACTTGTCCCGGACCACACCTAGAGGCTTACTTAACCTTAAAATAATCCTTAAGTTGCTGCTTCCCTAAAACTTGTAACAAAAAAACACATCCTTTTTAATAATTCCACGGAGTACGTGTTATCGTGTGCAACATCACTATTAGGGGCATGGTGTGTGTGTGCGGTGCTCGCCCGCAGGAAGTTCTAATGCATCTCGTGTGGCGGTGCGGTATTTAGAGGAAGGTGCGTGGATGCTTCCCACCACCTCGCCCCATCCTCTTGCTTCTTAGCCTGCTGCCACTGCCTAGCTCATGTGGTGAGCCGGGAAGCAGCCTGGTTCCAAAGCATTCCCTTGCCAGTGTACAGCATCTCCTTCACCAAGACTAAAAATGCCCTCTGAGCCCATGTACGTTGACGGGAAATGAAATGACTCCTGCCATTCGGTGTTGTTGTCGAAAAATATGAACAAGAAACACGCGTCAGAGACTCGCCACTTGGAGCATTAGGACGCTTTGAGATGTTAGGCAAGGTACCGACAGGACCCCCCCCCCCCCAACGCAGAACTTCACTTGTTTCCAAGCAGTTGAAGTGCTATAGGGCGGACGTGGCAGTACTGGGGCCGGGCTACTTGGAGAAAGCTCACACACCGAAGTGGGTGAGGGCTACACTTGCTTCTGGAAAAGGCGGACAGCATCTGCATGTCACCCTAATTAGTACTTACGCACCGACCTTACCATCTGATAGTGAAGAGAAGGACCGCTTCTATCAGGAACTTGATGAAGGTCTCCGCTCTATCCCAAGAAGTGGCAAGGTTGTTTTGCTTGGCGACTTTAATGCGAGAGTGCGGAGGAAGAGCAGACTTGGAGTGGATGGATTGGCCATCATGGCTTTGGACTTGCTTACTCCAATGGCATAAGACCCTTGAGTCTGTGCACAGAACACAATCTTATAATCATACATACCATATTCCATCAAAACAAGTACAAAACATCGAGGATGCATCCCAGCTCTAAACAATGGCACCTGATTGACTGTCAATCATGTGCCATTGTCAATCATGTGGCAGGGCGATTTATGGATATGCTCCTCACTCGCGAAATGCGAGGACCAGACTGCTGGACAGATTACAGGATGATCCTGGCCAAAAGTTTGGTTGCACGTTCGTCCTGTAAGATGCAGAGGCTTGTCAGAACGGAAATCCATTGACTGTGACAGACTCCGAAATGAGGACAGAGGGAACAACGTCTGCTGTTCCACAGCTGCCAAACTTTCAGATGCAGAACAACTCATGAAGTCGGACTGTGGGATGGATGATAAGTGGGCCTCACTGACAAGCTCCCTTTATGATGCTGCAGCCCAATCCATTGGCATCAAAACCAAAAGAACAGCGGGACTGTTTTTGATGACCACAAGAACAAGATGCACAGCGCACACCGAGTACCCTCAACAATCCATCATCCCAATCCCTTCGTTCAGAGGTCCAAGCCATCTTGCAGAGCCTGCAAAATGAATGGTGGATCTCAAAAGCCAATGAAATCCAATCATACACTGACATGACTGACATGCACAACGTTTATGATACGAGAGAGACCATCTTCTGTTCCATAAATTGTGCCACGGCACTGTGCGATCTGCTGGCGAGGCTGAGCTCATCAAAGACCAGGCCTTGATAATGTAGCGCTCAGGGCTGAGCATTTGAACTCATTTCTCAACCAACCTACCCCAGCGGGCCAAGCCGTTCTGGAGGAGCTTGCGAACGACCTTGTTCTTCAAGATCTTGATCTCCCACCAACGTTCTCGGAATCTGCACTGGGAGTCCAAAATACACTTAAAAACAACAAAGCTCTTGGCCCTTACAACATACCAGCTGAGATTCTCAAAGAAGGAGGCTTATTTTGCTTGAGAACACTTCACTTCTAGCATGATTAAAGAATGGACTAGAGAGTGGGTCATCCAACAGTGGAATGATGCCAATTTTGTCACCATATATACGAACAAAGTAGACAAGTACATCTCCTCAAATAGTCGGGGGAATCGTTTTGTTGGCCATCACTGGAAAAGTCTTAGCTACAGTTATTGTCTGCAGGCTTACAAGTGTTTTGGCTGAGGCACAGCAGACAAGATCTTTTTGACCTGTCAACTCCAGGAAAAGGGGCGAGAACGGCACCAAGTCCAATTCATTGCCTTTGTTGACTTCTCCAAGGCATTTGCTGCAGGCAAGAGGTATTTTCTGTGGGAGGTGTTGGCGAAATTTGACTGCCCACCCAGGTTTCTCAACGTGTTGAAACAGTTTCATGCAGAGATGATGGCGCGGGTAACAGTGGGAGATCAGAGCTGTGAACCTTTCTGCGTCCAATCGGGAGCCAGGCAGGGCTGCGTGCTGGCCCCAGTTCTCTTTAACACCTCGGCTACGTCACCACGCTACTACGTCGGAGGATTGAGAAACGGGCTGGAGTCTCCATTGACATCCGGCCGGATGGTAAAAATTTTAACCTCAGAAGCCTGCGAGCCACCTCCAAGTTGTCCGCTTAAGAAACAGTTGAGTTGCAGTATGCAGATGACTGTGCTCTGGTAGCTCACACGCCAGAGACCCCGCAAAACACAACTGATGCCACTGCAACTGCCTACAGGCAAATTGGGATTTAAACCGCTTGAAACAAGCCAGGGCGCCGCGGTGGCCCAGTGGTTAGCGCTGTCGCCTCACAGCAAGAAGGTCCCGGGTTCGAAGCTCTCGGCTCGGGTGCCTTTCTGTGTGGAGTTTGCATGCTCTCCCCGTGTCCGCGTGGGTTTTCGCCGGGCACTCCGGTTTCCTCCCACAGTCCAAAAAGCATGCTGCTACATAGGTTGATTGGCTCGCAGGCTAAATTGCCCCGCAGTGCCCGGCGATGGACTGGCGTCCCATCCTCGGTATATCCATGCCTTGCGCCCTGTGTCTGCCGGGATAGGCTCCGGCTTCACCGTGACCCTGTATAGGACTAAGCGGTTTCAGACAATGAGATGAGAAACAAGCCACTGCCTCATTTGGCCTCCTTAAGAAATGTGTTCCAGAACAGTAGGTTCAAACTGAACACCAAAGTGTTTGTGTAGTAGGCAGTCTGCATCTCCACTCTGCTGTACGGTCACGAGACGTGGACCACCTACATCCCTCACCTAATAGCCCTGGAGAAGCTCTATATCAGCTGCCTCCAGAAAATCCCTGGGATTAACAGAGTACACCACACCTAAATCGTGAAGCCCACAGGCACCTGCAGTGTGGAGTCTATTCTTAGTCATCACCACCTACGTTGGCACTGGCACGTTATTCGCGTGTCCGGTGATAGACTCCGTTTGAAAGGTTCTCTATATTAATTCGATGCGGCCAACTACATCAAGGCCAGGTTGCTGCTGGTGGCCAGAAGAAGTCGTTCACAGACCAGCCTCATAACCGCCCCGAAGAGGTGCAACATCAATCCTTTCAAGGCGGAAGAGCTGGCCTCCTGCCGCGACCTCTGGCGACACCAGTGCATGCAAGGGGGGTACAAATAACAGAGGGACCAGCGCACGCAGCAGCATCGAGAAACAGAGCGTGCCAAGAGGCGTGCGCGCAAGACGACAACTACCCCCTGCAGAAAAAGCCTTCACATATCAGGTCTGCAACCGCAGTTGTGCATTCAGAATGTGCCCTTGCGGCCACATGACGACGCATGAACAACGCAGACGGTGGCCATCATCGGATACGATGAACAATCGTGAGCAAGTAATTAGGGTTACAAATGTGGCGGATGGGTGCTAACCACATTTGTACCTTCTTTGTCACCGTACTGGCCGCAGCAGTCTGCATGGTGCTCTTTCTGCCGCGTTTAATTGTAGGACATTGTACTTACTGCACGTTAATTAAATCTGCAATAAATTCACGTAACATGTTTTCAAGTAATTCACCTATAGGCACTGTCTCCATCCAATCAGGGCACAGGCTACAGGGAAAGCGACGATGGGGGGCCATCTCAATTGACACATGAAAATCAGCAGATGGCATATTTATTTGATACACATTCGAGCTGGGTGGCAGAGTGGCTCAGTGGGTAGCGATGTCGCCTCACAGCAAGAAGGTCCTGGGTTTGAATCTCGGCTCGGGTGCCTTTCTGTGTGGAGTTTGCATGTTCTCTCCCCATGTCCGCGTGGGTTTTCTCCGGGCACTCCGGTTTCCTCCCACAGTCCAAAAAACATGCTACTGCATAGGTTTATTGGCTTGCAGACTAAATTGCCCGCAGTACCCGATGATGGACTGGCGTCTCATCGTGGATTATCCCTGCCTTGCGTCCTGTGTCTGCCGGGATAGGCTCCGGCTCACCGCGGTTTCTGACAACGAGATGAGATGAGACATCGGAGCTGTACATTTTTAGGAGGATGAATCTGAATCGGACGCAGTGAACTTGAGAATCATATTTTGAAGGACCGCTAAGCGTCACGCACACGTTATATGTGTGCACTCGCATCCAAAGGGATCGGACAGTTGTTTAATCGAAAGGCTTCCAGTTTGCAAAGCGTTAATAATGCTTTGGAGAGAATGCAGAATAATTAAAATGGGCAAGTCATCACATTCTTCCTTGTGACACCTCAATTCACTTCTCAGAACAAGGGAAGTTCCTGTGCGAGGCTGGCTACGTGAAGTACCATTTAGGATATTGAACTCCCATTGTTTCTATACCGACCAGCCCAATTAATTCACTGGCACATTGTGTTTGTTGATCGTCTGCTGGTGCCTGATTATTATTTGTATTAATTTCCCTTAATTAAACGTGATTGGAATGGACATAGAGATATTTGTATAAAAACAACAGGCTGCCAAGTGGATGAGCTACCGGCACTTGCCATTAAATGTATTGTGCAACAAGGGATTGTATGCGCGTGTTTGCGGTACAAATTTAGTTTTTTATTTAGTATTTAAACATTTAATATTTAAATTATAATTTCATCCTTAATGCACGCTGAAATTGTCCGAGTAAATGGACATGCCCTCTCTTAGCTGTGCGAAAGGTTTTACCTTAAATGTCCTCGAGGCTGCAGCGACCATTGAAGTGGTAAGTCCACCTGTGGAACGTGGAGATAACCTCAAGATCCACGCTTGGATTGAATTCCCACTTCCATTCTAACCTTCAGCTGGCGGTCTTACATACCTCTGCGTTTGCGTCTGTCCATGACTGTATGCGTTGCAGTCACGTGAGGTTCTATTCACCTTCATCTTCATGCAAGAGCACCTCTTGAGTATTGGACAATCTGTGCCATGAGTGCGTTTGAAAATATTGTATAGAGAGGTGAAGGTGCATAATTTATTTAACCTGTCAATCACGTGCTTACAAATCGATCACAACCATGCCGAACAGCAGGAAAATCCCGCTTAATTTAATTTTGCCAACAACTTTGAATGGGAGAAACATGTAAATGTGGTTAATTATCCAATAAATTGCATTATGTGTAAAATGGATTGACTGTCATTCCCACTGAGGGCACAATGGTGGCATAGTGGTTAACATTCTGCTCAGCAAACATGTCAATTGAGTTCAGATTCCTGGTCACAGCTAACTTTAGTGTTGGATGATATTTGAGCAAGTCCTAGCCAAAACTTCAGTTTCACTAAACAAATTTGTATTTTTTGTGCTCACTGGAAACAATTTCTGTACATCGACAGAACATTCAAAATCGTACACGTTAATAAGAATTTATAATGATTGTATTAACTTAAAAGGACTGGCGTCCTATCATGGGTAAGGCACTGCCTTGCACGCTGTAGCTACTGGGATAGGCTCGAGCTTCACCAAATAGAAAAGTGTCTATTTGGTGTTTTAAAGAACTTAACACTATCATTGGTAGAAAAAAATGGGTAAAACCTCATCTTTTTTACAACTCTTACTGGCAAAACAGTACCCATAGCATAAACTACTCAACCCGAGCTCTAAGGCATTGATATTGTGTTGTCTCATCTCATCTCATTGTCTGAAACCGCTTAGTCCTATACAGGGTCACGGTGAAGCTGGAGCCTATCCCGGCAGACACAGGGCGCAAGGCAAGGATATACCGACGATGGGACGCCAGTCCATCGCCGGGCACTGCGGGGCAATTTAGCCTGCGAGCCAATCAACCTATCCAGCAGCATGCTTTTTTGACTGTGGGAGGAAACCGGAGTGCCCGGCGAAAACCCACGCGGGAGAGCATGCAAACTCCACACAGAAAGGCACCCGAGCCGAGAGATTCGAACCCGGGACCTTCTTGCTGTGAGGCGACCCTATCCGGCAGCATGCTTTTTTGACTGTGGGAGGAAACCGGAGTGCCCGGCGAAAACCCACGCGGGAGAGCATGCAAACTCCACACAGAAAGGCACCCGAGCCGAGAGATTCGAACCCGGGACCTTCTTGCTGTGAGGCGACAGCGCTAACCACTGGGCCACCGCGCCGCCCGATATTGTGTTGTCCTGAGATTGATTGCCTTTTGGCATCAACTGGCCAGCATTGAGACAAGGCTAAAAAGAAAGCCGTCTCTGATGCAGACCAATCACTTTCAAGGACATTGCATATATTATCAAGGCACGTTGTTTGCAGTATTTACCACCAACGTGTGTGGTTTTTCCAAACTTGACACTTTATGAAAAGTGTCTATTTAGTGTTTTTAAGACCTTAACACTATTATTGCCAGAAAAAAATAGGTAAAGCCTCTACTTGACTGCACAGTTTCTATTTCCCGAGAGAGCGTTTTTTCTAAACAATCATCAGTCTCTATTTCATTTGAAACATTTAAAATCTGTTCGTTGTCGACGCTAACAGAACATGCTGGTGTTGTATCAATAGCGCACTATGGGAAGGACTAATGTTTATCAAGTGCAGTAAAGCGCCTTATGGAGAGGATTAACTTTCAGTCACCTGCGAAAACTAACTTATACATGTAAGCCATATGCCACGTGCCTTACCGGTTTATAAGAAAGTTAACATCTGTTCCAGAGGAGCGTTTCTAATTATGAATAACCTCTAAAGCTGCAGAGATTTCTCGGGAGAAAAAAAAGGATGGAGTGGTAGGGGAATTGGGGATATTTATGATTTCATAGCAAAAAAGAAAATCCCCAAAGAAATTAAAATTGCCCTTAATCATTGTTACCACCTGTATGCCCAGCAGCAGAGCTTGGGTTTGCTGATCTTGGGTTAGTAATTAGTAGCAAAGTATACACACGGCATCCTCTATAAAGGTATGATTGTACAGGGAATGTGTCGTGGAAAAAAAGGAATCTTCCGTGACCAAATGCACGACGTGTGTGTGGCCCAAAACTCAATGTCAGAGCATGCTTTTCTGGAATAAAAGAGCCCCATAGGGGTTGTCATGACCTAGGTCAAAAGCTAGAGCAATAGTAGTATTTTGGAGGCTGCCTCTAACGAGATGTAAAGCGTAACTTATCAGCGGCCGTAGCAGCAGCTCCTGCTGAAAATGACCCTTGCAGATTCAAGATCTGGCTTCATCACGTGCACATTGACCTATACCGGAAACATTAATTTCGAGCAAAATGGTTCAGTCAGCAAAATCGAGTGGATTATAAAGCTTCAAAAAGTTTACCCTGCACGCAGTGTCCAAACCAGTGCTGAGAGAACGCCTCTCTCTCTTTCAAGGGTGATTCGGCTGACATGCAAACTGTAATCGCAGTGGCGTATGTTTTGATTACCTCTTTTTACCCAAACAGGTGATTCATCAACTAACATAGTCGAGTAATTTTCCATCACAGACAATTAGATTACACAGGCAATTAAGAAACGTGCCAAAGGCTTTTTATTTTCACTGGCAATTACATTCCTACGTATGTGTGCCGCCGGGCAGTAAGTCTACCTTCTAAACCCCCGCACTCATAACAGAAAATATAATGCAGGGGACATGCCACATTATAATGACATGCGAAGCAGAGCGACTTCAAAAAGATATAGACATTAAAAATGAAGCATAAGGAAACATGTACACGGAGATTAGCTTCATCTGCAGATGCAACACAGCATGACATTCATGACATTATGCCACATCCTTCTGCCTGTGATGCACAGCTGATGCCATCCTTCTGTTCAAGTCCAGGCTTAAGACGCCCCCATTCACTACATATGACTGAGCATATTAATAAATCTATGTTATTTGATGAGTCCAATGATTTGCGTCCTTAGCACCCCGATTCTCTGCGTTAAGTAACGCCTGCTTAAATAACCCCTTTGCCGATGATTGCTGTCCAAGCCCTTCCCTTGCTATGCGCATTGTTCCTTGCTATAGTATGACGATATGTGTATGTTGCTTTACGTGCAGTGGCTTGAAGCGCAGTGGTATTAACAACGGAGCGATTTAATTGCAGAGCAATTTAATTAATAATTCATTACAGAGCAATTCATTTGCTCTGCTGACATGCCGTTCTCTCCACAGCTTAGATTTAGAACAAACAAACAAAAACAGACAAAAATGCCATTGTTGTGATTTGTCGCGCATATATCGTTGTGGGTTTGCTGACACATGCGGTCCTCTCCATAGCTCTGTGCAACGCTTTGTGACCCCCAGATGAAAGACCCTCGTAAAATGTCATCTAATTGTCAGAAAACAGTCCTGTACAGGGTCGCGGTGAGCCGGAGCCTATGCCGGCAGACACAGCGTGCAAGGCAGGGATATACCCACGATGGGACGCCAGTCCATCATCGGGTACTGAAGGCAATTTAGTCTGTGAGCCAATTAACCTATGCAGCAGCATGTTTTTTGGACTGTGGGAAGAAACCGGAGTGCCCGGCGAAAACCCACGCGGACATGGGGAGAACATGCAAACTCCACACAGAAAGGCACCCGAGCCGAGATTCCAACCCAGGACCTTCTTGCTGTGAGGCGACAGCGCTACCCCCTGGGCCAACGTGCCACCCACCCTCAATAAATGCAATTATTATTAATTATTATACATGCATTTTCAACGCAAATTGTGTTGTGTTGACGTCACATTTTTAACCAGTGCCTGTTCAGGATCACTTACTCCTTCCTTTGTTTATTCAATCATTTTTATTGTAGTCATTATTTTATTCAATTGATCTATTCTGATGTTGTTCTTGACAAGTCCTTCTTTCCACAGCTCTGTGCAGATATTAAACTGCAGCGATTTGTGATCCTGGGTTGAAAGGCGCTTTCGAAATGCAAATATTATTATCAAGGGTCACACGGCGGCTCAGTAAGTGGCACTGCCGCCTTACAGGATTTTAAAACCTGGATTTAATCCCTGCCCAGGTAGCTTTCTGTGCACAGTTTGCATGTTCTCCTCTCAGCGTCCGTGTTGGTTTTCGCTGAGTTCTGCATTTTTCTGCTCGCATTTTTCTGCTCTCACAAATTCATTGGTTTGCTGACTAAATTACCCGCAACATCCTGCGACGGACTGGCATCCCATCTGTAGGCATAGTCTTGCCCTGCGCCGTGTCTGCCAAGATGGGCTCTGAACCCCCCACGAGCCTGTCCAGGATTAAGCGGGTGCTAACAGTTACAAAGAAATAGATTTAACATGAAGGCTTTCGCGATTGAGTAGGTTCTGATTATGAGGACGATGATGTATTTCGAAATGTAAATCAAAATATTCTCTCATTGTGATCCACAGGTCTGAATGATGAGCTGGGACCAGTGTAATCCTGTGTTTAAATCCATTAGTTGCCAGCGATTAAATTGAAGTTTCACTTGTCCTAAGTGGGTGACCTTGGCCTAATAACGAATGGCGGCAGAGTCACATAAAAAAAGCTTGCTCTCTTACTGAGAGTGTTGTTGTACATCTCATCTCATCTCATTATCTGAAACCGCTTAATCCTATACAGGGTCACGGTGAGCCGGAGCCTATCCCGGAAACACAGGGCGTAAGGCAGGAATACACCCGACGACGGGACGCCAGTCCATCGCCGGGCATGTTGTTGTTGTACATTGTACGGCTAAATTGCAGCTCAGAAAATTGAAAATATTGCTTTGATTCTCAAGCTGACCTCATGCTCACTTGACCAAGTGGTAGGAAAACTACCGACATTACCGTGTGCGAGCGGTCACTTGAATGAACCTACCAGTAGTTCTGTGATATTCCCTTTTCTGTGGGCCACTCAAATATGATTGGACAATTTCTCGTGACATGACTGCTGGAAGTGCGACTGGGAGAAAATTAGGGGAAGAGACAAAAATTATTCCCAGATATTATCGCTGCAGAGAAAGAGAGAGAATTAAATAGGATAGAAATTATTTTTTTGAATGACCCGCTTTTACTGCACTCAAAAGTAGAAAAAAAGACATGCTTTGAACACAAAATCAATCTATCCAGGGATACAGACTAAAAAGTGGGTGGCCAAACACTGACAATATGTGACTTACGACTGACTGATAATACAGTGAGATTTGCATTTTGATTATTTTAGTCATAAATACGTGTTTTCTAATGTTTTGTAAAAGGAACAACTATCAGTTATCACTAAATATCAGTATGGTTTAAAGGTTTTCATTAAAGGAAAAGATTATTGTAGTCTTATACGGTCAGTGTTTGGCTACCCGCCTTTAGTCTGTATCCTTAGATAGATTGATTTTGTGTTAAAAAATATATATATTTTCTACTTTGAGCGCGGTAAAAGCAGGTCATTTAAAATTTAAAATGTTATCCTTTTTTATTTTCTACTTTTTTTAGTCTTAGCCACGTAAAAGTGTCGTCAGCTCAGTGCGTGTCTGGCATCGGGAAAATATCGCCTCCATCAGACTGAGAAAAAAAAATGGTAATTTGAAAGGATCGTTTCTATGGCGGGCCCATGATCGGTTTGTCACCGCTCTTCAAACTTGTACCTAGATTGCATTGTCATCCGAGTTATGCCTGCGTTCAAAATTTCAGCTCTCCAGCTTTATCGGAAATACTTTAATTTTGTGCTCAAAGATTTTAACCATTACACACATCC
>JAZEWT010000013.1:18124707-18137067 GCA_036362905.1 Mordacia mordax
GGGTGTATTCCTGCCTTACGCCCTGTGTTTCCGGGATAGGCTCCGGCTCACCGTGACCCTATATAGGATTAAGCGGTTTCAGATAATGAGATGAGAGAGCAATACCCGAGAGTAAACAGTGATACTGTTACTATACAGTGATGCGAGTGCTTGATGTCACATTTCGAACGGCACGCATCAGAATTTTGAACGTTGTTAAATATGGCCCCTTTGCTCTACAGTTAGTTTATCTGGACGGTAAAAAAAAAGCCCTGCAAGGGTCAGAGCGGTGAATACGCCCAGCCATTGCCGCTCAGCGATCGTGAGATGCGGATGCACAGGCACACACACACACAATTTATTTCCACAATTACTTTTAGATTCATCAGTTGTGCCAACGCATCCTTTAGAATGTTGCTTCACATTCACAGAACACGTTTCCACGACGCTACCTTTCTTCTCCAAAGCGCAATCGCTTTGCCTTGGGTCAGCACGACATCTGGTTGCAGAGTGTCCTGCCGGAGATTCTACATGAGTGTCCTTGGTCGCGTCGTTTGAATAGGGTTCATTGCAAGCGCTGCTGCTGTTGCAATCCAGCGGGCATTTAGCGTTCAGGAGGATCGGTGCATCCAAGCAAGCGGCGTTCTTGCCAGTTCATTCTTGCATTGGTATAAAAATGCTGGCAAACTTCAGAGCAGTCAGGCCACCTTTTTTTAGACCATCACGATGATCATGATTGCAAAGAATGCAATTTAAATTGCAGTGACTCACGTCTATCCGAAGCGGTTAGGCAAATGACCATGCATTGTTTGTCGATACGACGTTTTAAAAAAACAAACATGTGACTAATATTGGGTGCTTTTCTGCGTCATTGCATAAACTTGGTTGTGGTTGTTTTGAGGAATCTTAATTCGTTAGCGAGTTGACAAATAACACGAGTATGGTCATATGTGGTGTCTACGATCCGCTCCGTGTTCTGCACATCCCTGACATAAATTTCAACTTTATTGACTTTATCACATTTAATGTGTTGTTATCCCTGCCCTTAATGGTTGCTGTTGTAAAATCCATTCGAATGTGATGGATTTAACCGTTCCTGTTATTGACTCGGAGTGGACATATCTGCCTACTGCAAACATGTTCTTATCAAGCCCTTGTACTCAAAGAGAGACATTCGACTTACACAGAAGCTCAATTTCTCATGAGATGTATAGATTGCCGGCCAAAATTGTCAGGTAAATACTCATAGTCTAACACCCGCACACGTGAAGACCGTGAATATTTATGTGACTTGATAATTTTTTAAATGCACGATGTAGGCTTTTACGGCTTGATCCATTAGAATCGCTGTCGATACGGCTATCCTGAAAGAACAGCTATGGAGAGCACCATTTAAAATGTACACATGATTGCGAGCAGGAAGCTTTTTTTAATACAGATTCAGAGTTCCTTTTAATTAGCTCGCCTTGGTTTAACAGCAGCACGTTAAGTGAATACTAAGGACATCTCTGTTCTACGTTACATAATACAAACCGAACTCTGCGGATCGTAGCATATTAACATAACGTCACACGAGACACAAAGGCATTGCTCATAAAGCGCTCTTGAAATGCAATTATTATTATATAAGCGATGCTAAAAACGGCAAGTTATGAATGTGAAACTACACATCTTTTGATTTTTCAACGTATCATTGACACCAGGGTGGCAACGTAGTAACACTTGTGCTCTACAGCCAAATATACTTGGGTTCGATTCGTGCATGGGTTGCCTCTGGGTTCACAGGATAAGACCACAGAATGTAATTGGTGTTGGTTAAACATCCCAATACAGGGCCATCTTGAAAAAAAGAGTCTCAGCACTCAGTGTGGCTTTACTCGGTCAAAATTGTAACGTACCTTCCGCATTCCAGTGTTTGAAGAATGCGAACCTCATACGGCTAATTATCTCATCTCATTATCTGAAACCGCTTAATCCTATATAGGGTCACGGTGAGCCGGAGCCTATCCCGGAAACACAGGGCGTAAGGCAGGAATACACCCGACGACGGGACGCCAGTCCATTGCCGGGCATTGCGGGACAATTTTAGTCTGCGAGCCAATCAACCTATCCAGGAGCATACTTTTGGACTGTGGGAGGAAACCGGAGTACCCGGCGAAAACCCACGCGGACACGGGGAGAGCATGCAAACTCCACACAGAAAGGCACCCGAGCCGAGAGATTCGAACCCGGGACCTTCTTGCTGTGAGGCGACAGCGCTAACCACTGGGCCACCGCGCCGCCCACGGCTAATTATGATTATTCTCAAAAAAATTTTTTTTTACTTTTGTGTAGCTATGTCACACACACACTTGCGGATGCTGCAAACTCTTTTGGAATCAACCAACGCACAAAGCCTCCTTAAATACATGATACCAGCACAGTCAGATTTAGCCCGTTTGTTTTTTTCCCCATTCTCAAGCAGTGGTATGAATCATTTGTACTCTACCCAGCACATCACGAAACGAGCACAGCCAATGGCTGCATAAATTATTACAATATCATTCACAGCCCTTTGCCAGTCTGCTGTTGCCAGTACTTCACCACGTTAGTAAATTTAGGTCGAGGGGGAGGGGGTGTGTTCGAAGCCGGTCGGATGTCAGAGATGTCACCTACCACTGATATTAGTCATAGGTCTCACTCTGCCCTAGCCCAGATATCACCTTCACCAATGGTCGCGTTGTCTCCACCGTTGAATGAAGGTTTTCATTATCATTTCCCATGACCGCGTGATGCCACAATCCATCGAGCCCAACAATCTATGAACTGATAGCTTCATCTCCGTGGTCATCTTTCGCTTGTGTGTCATCCTTCCTATGGCTGCCACTCTGTTGCCGGTCTTGTCCATTTAACCATCAACAATCCTAGTAATGCGTCCAAAGCTGTCTTATTAACAGTTGCTTGGATGTCTCTGTGTATTTTTTATCTATGGGTCCTATGCCTGAGTATGGCTCTGAAGAGATGCTCTTTCGGGATAGCCGTCTTGGAGGCCTGATGACTCCTCCAACATGGGAGGTAAAATCTCGTGAAGGAGAGTAGAGAAACACTCGAGATGGCCAGCCTCACAGAGTGGTTCGTGATAATAATAATAAAAAAACATTCCCATACACCACCTTCTTCTGTCTGCCCCTTACATGCAATGTCTGGTATTGATCTATCCCTGCTCCACTGTGAACTTTTCAGCTTGTATTTGTCACTGTCATCTTCTTGGTCCATCTATCAGAGCAGGTAATTTACAATGATGATAAACGTTATTCTTTAGGCACATCGAAATGATGTATTTTTCATTACAGTATTCAGTTTTCCAACAGCACTCCAGCCCACTCTAGCTTGCCCTATTTATTATTTTTTTTTACCCCAGTATAACTTCAATAACTGCCCTAAGTATAAACACTCCAAAATACATCCTTGGTTATTTGGTGAACTGATTGTGTATGACTTAAGTTTTACTCATAACTTTGCAGTTTCCCTTATTAGTGTCTTCAATCAATTTCTGTTTTTTATTTTCATAGATTTTTCACAATTACTGTCAACAACAAATCTATTTGGCAAAAACATCGTCTAACATAACAATGAAAAACAGCCAATGTTCTACATAATCAATTTTGTTTATAGGGCAGCACAGTGGCACACACAGGTTAGTCCTGCTGCCTCACAACAAGATGGACCCATGTTCGATTCCTAGCTTGGGTGCCTTCTGTATATTGTATGTTCTTCCCGTGTCGACGTGGGTTGTCTCCAGGTCCTCCGGTTTCCTCCCATAGTCCAAAGACGCGCCACAAGCTAGGTTTATTGGCCTCCTGGCTAATTAACACCTGGTGATCTGCGATGGAATGGCGTCTCATTCTGGGTATAGCTTACCCTGCACCCGGTGTCTGCCGAAATAGGCTCTGGCCCCTTGCAACCCTGTACAGGAGTAAGGGAGTTCTAATAATGCTGATGATGATTGAATTTTTAATCCCAACAAATATGGTGCAAAATAATAACAACATATTTGAGCAAATGTAACACAGCTGCGCTGCCATAGACATCTCAATTTTATATGTATGCAAATATTACCCGTGTTATCGTTTATTAGTTAATGATGATTGTGGGATTAGTAATCTACTGCATTTAAGTTCCCCGTCCCTTTAATTGCCAAAGTAACAATGCCTCACTCAGGGGTGCCTCAGTCATAGCATTACTCGTACTGATGAATGGCATTATTTTTTCATGTTAATGAGAGCGTCGTTGTACTTGCCGTAGGGTAAATATGACTGAAACTACATTTTTTTACTAACTGGAGAAATAAAACCATCCCTGTAGGAGCTTGTTAATAATACAGGTGTGTGCTGCAGGGATTTTTAGTTTGTCATCTCATGTTGTATGTATGATCACATGGCCTGGATCTGTATTAACGTTTCTTTATGGATTAAAAAAAAAATATTAAGTCGTTCATTACTTCACAGAATCGATTGGAGTACAATGTTCCCATTAAATTATACGAATTTCAATCGTATGCCTGCATCTTTTATACCCATACGTATAATTGTGTCAAATCAAAACTGACACACGTTTGTGTGGAGATATGATTATAAAGTTATGTTCGGCACTAATTGCACAGTCCTACAAATATAACTAGTGGTTGCACTGTATCATAGTGTCGAGAAATCCCACAAACATAATTAACTTCGTAGCAAATCCGATTACGAGGAAACATTACTTGAGGAAAACTCATGAAACACACTGGGAGAGAAGAGACAGCTTGTTTTTGTTGATATGCCGTTCATATGTTGTTGTTGTTGTTGTTATTGCCGTGCCGTTCTCTCCCTAGCTCTGTGCAGCGCTTTGTAACACTCGGGTGAAAGACGCTCTGGAAGTGCAACTATTATTATCTCATCTCTCATCTCATTATCTGAAACCGCTTAATCCTATATAGGGTCACGGTGAAGCCGGAGCCTATCCCGGAAACACAGGGCGTAAGGCAGGAATACACCCGACGACGGGACGGCGGTCCATCGCCGGAACTATTATTATGAATATTACAATGTGTTGTTAGCCCAGCCGGCGAGCAAAAAAAAAACTTTCCGACTACTTGCTCGCATAGGAGGTCAATGGTTCCGATGGACTACGAAATTCTGACGGTGCAAACCCACGTTGGCACGTTGATCATACATGCCACTGTAGATTGAAATCGTGACGTTTGCGCATGGAAAAATGTCACGATCGCACAAAACTGGGAGTCTCAAGAAGTGGATCCAATATATTCCGTTGCTGCCCGTGCATTAAATCGAAACGCAGGCGTGGATGAATTCTGTCTCCCTGCAGCATTCATTGCCACGTATCTACGCAAACACCAAGTGCACATTAGCATCACAGAGCACTAGCGCGGCGATGGAAGGCATTAACTGATTTAGACTGATGTATGCAAATGTACATGCCAGATGTGACTAAAGCCAAGTGAAGTGAGTTAGTTCGACAGCACAAAGAAGTACCATGAGAATAGCGCTTTATGCATACATTTGGTTACTAATTATGTCCCCTGGTCATAACAAACTCTCCCTTTATATATATAAATGCTTAGCTTGGAATTATGAATTTAAATGCGGAAAATGCTTTTCCTGGTAAAACACAGCACATTTACATTGCGAGAATAGAGGGTGGATGCGCTGAGAGAGGAGGAAAAAAGCAAGAGGAGGATGGGAGGGAAGCACATTTCCTCTTTATTGTGGCTCCTTCTGAATGGCGCCTTTATTCTGGGACATTTAATAACACTGTAATTGAAAGTGTCACAGACTGGACCATTCCTTCATACCACGCGGCCCTCAGTCTGTGACGTGCTAATATGTGGCATGAGATCTCAATTGCTGTGAGGCTGCATGGCAGATACAAGTTTTGATTACCACTCACCGACTCTAAATATCAGGCACTTTGGAGTTTTCCGGGCAGATTATTTGCATGCTCTGAGTGGTCAGCATGATTTTACGCACATGAATGGCAGGTCGTACATCTGATGGGACTTAAGTGGATGTCGTTATTAACTTTAATGCTAACTCTGCATTGTTTGCCTATATATATACGCACACACACAAACATTTGTAATGATGTCGGTTTTCACGGCTCGATGCATGATGATTGCTTCGAAAAGCTGCTCTCTCGGGACAGCCGCGTCGATGGCTCTCTCTCCTCTCCTCGCGACGTTTCGCCTCACACGTTTGAGCAGTTTCCAACCGCAGAGCGTGTTCGAAGTAGCCTTAAAAGTCACTTTATACCTGACTCCTCGGCACTCTCGTGGGTGAGGCATCAGTCTCACGCGACTTTCAATCTTAACAACCGAACCTCTCAGCGACACATCACAGCTACCTGCAGCGGGGGAAACGTTGAAGAGTTTGAAATATGCGCTCTGCAGCTGTAATTGCGTGTGGAGAAATGCTCGTGCATGCAAATTAGTCTACCGTCGGCATACCGAGGGCTAGCGTACAACGTGTAACATTCGTGTTGTTGCTGATCACATGAAAACGTACGTCTGCTGTATGGTAATTATAAACCGCATAGGAAAACGTAAAAAATCATGCAGACAGTATTGCGGGTCAGTGTCCGGGAGTTCATCTCATCTCATCTCATTGTCTGAAACCGCTTAATCCGATATAGGGTCACGGTGAGCTGGAGCCTATCCCGGAAGGCAGGAATACACCCGACGACGGGACGCCAGTCCATCGCCGGGCATTGCGGGACAATGTTAGTCTGCGAGCCAATCAACCTATCCAGGAGCATGCTTTTGGACTGTGGGAGGAAACCGGAGTACCCGGCGAAAACCCACGCGGACACGGGGAGAGCATGCAAACTCCACACAGAAAGGCACCCGAGCCGAGAGATTCGAACCCGGGACCTTCTTGCTGTGAGGCGTCAGCGCTAACCACTGGGCCACCGCGCCGCCCTGTCCGGGAGTTGTTTAGCGACATTTATTCTCTTTTATCGCTGTGCACGGCTTGAGATGGAGATGGTTTGCTGGAGCACGAACTGCATATGTAAGAGTCAGAGACACACGTGTTGTGTTGCAAATGTCCGCTTGCCGTATGAGAAAAGATGCACTGCGTTAGAATAAAGAGAGCGAAAAAGAGCATTCGACCAAAGAGAAGAAAAAAACCCACTTTGCCTTGGAGACAGAAGACGATTTGGTAGCACTGGGCCCGTTTGGCATTCTAATAGGAGCACAACAAAAGAGCCGAAAATGGGCACAAGATCCGGTGATAAGCGGACGCAGTGCTGGTGACATGCTGGGTAACACGATGACAATTAAACCTTGCAAAATTCAGTCAGCCGATGGGGAAAAGAAAATCGCGTTCAAGGGAGGAGCTGTGAAAGTGACATTCGTGTGCATGAAAGTGACGCATACTCCAAAGTCTACCCATCGAGAGCATTCGCCCACGTGACTTACACCGTGGTGCTCTGGAACAGGTTCAACACCGGTTCCACGCGATTCTTGTCACTGGTGTTGTTATTGGCTGACTGGTAGCAGAAATGCCTCGCAGCAAGAAGGTTTTCTGGGTTCGATGCCCAGCTCGTGTGCCTTTCTGTGAGGCGTTTGTTCTCTCCATGTCCATGTGGGTTTTCAGCTGGTACTCCAGTTTCACCCCATAATAATGAAACGAAAAAAACACAACCTCACGCTATTTAGCCGATACCACATGTTGGCGCAGGCTTACTGCGTGGCTGCCTCTGCCTCCTCCCCCCAAATCTCTAGGATTCTTTGCACATCTGATTGGTTATCCTGCCTCTCTTCGAGAGTGAATAAAACTGCGTGAGTGAGGAGTAGTAAAGATTCAGATTAATTGTTAGGATGATGTCATAGTGTGGTAATCACTGTGTCACTGGCTCCACCGCCACACACGTGCACTTCCATAAAGATGAGTGCCCCTGCAGAGCTATATATATATACACACGCACTATTTTCTCTGTAAGTGGATAACTATATGAAAATATATATACACCCTAAATTAACAATATTTGCTAACTCTAATGAACAAATCTACTCGTGCAAATAGAATTACGTCTTTTTCATATGCATTAATCATTATTGAAAACAGTAATGCTCCTGTACAGTAATTTTTAATATACATTACTTATGATCTATAATTCAACGGTTCGACCTCCAGGCACGGCAGTTGTAGACAACGAGATAGTTTCATTAATCCACCCACCCCTGTCCACGTCAGCAGCATTAATGTCTAGGCCAGAGTTAGTTTGTCTATTGGTAGTTCTGCTGATTCTTCCGCGATATCTGGCCAGTTTGGCAAAATAGGACAAATACCATCTGAAGGGGTTTCTCTAGAGTGCCCTTTCGTGGAGGCCCTTTCACTGGCAGTGACACGAGAAAATAGTTGCAGCCCTGTATATCTACTCTCACTTGTTATTCCTATTATCACTTTAATAAATATTTCCCACGTGTATTCCGAAGAAAAAAAGGAAAGAAATCTCGCTGAAGGTCTCATCTGAAGTGCTTTGTTGAGTGCCACTTTAGCCCAGTGACTTCACAATGGAATGACCATGCACTACAATAGTGTACTTCTTTAAAAAGGCCCGATTCTAAAAAGCAAACATCACATATGCTATACTTTTGGACATAATCTATGGCACATGTGCACGCTCATCATGCACTAGTTCAATTCAGTATTAGTCACCAATTAGTCATGTGCAGGGTCACGGGGGTCGTACTCTGTCCCCGTAGACATCGGGTGCAAGGTTATATCCATAACGTACGTGGCAAGGCACATTTTTGGGGGCAATTTACTCAGAGGGTTAATTTACCTGGGCAGCGTGTTTTCGGACGGTGGGAGGAAACCGGAATACCCGGCAAAAACCCACGCGGGCACGGAAAGGCACCCGAGTTGGGTACCGAACCCGGGACCTTGCTCCTGTGAGGCAGCAGCACTGCTCACTGCACTACTGAGCCACCCCTGATGTACGAGTCATGCCTCTTATTCTGTGCCTCGTGTGCCGTTGTTCAGCCCCATCTCCTGATTGGTATGACGAGCCAGTGTGACAAGGATGTTTCGGTGAGGACTGAACTGCCCCTGGAATGTAAATGTTTGAGCCGCGGTGGGTGAATAACGGCCATTTTAAAGGCTGTAACGCAAGTGTAATGGTCCCTTCAAGTGACAAATTTCGCTGCTAATGTGCTGTGAATGGTGTGAAGTGGCCACACACGGGTGACCAAGACAGCGCTAGACCTACAAAATGCTGTTTTGCCAAAATAATTTTTCAAAATATCGCAATTGATACTAAACAAGTGCATGTAGGGCATTGTGTGTCTGACAATGAAGAAGGTAATGTTCACAATCAGTCTTGTCTGTGCTCAATTTCTCATGTGAATGCCATTATTCAATGGTGGGATGCTGTCGTAGTTTATTAGTTACTAGCGCAATGGACTTGAAATTCAGAGGTCACTGGTATGATTCGATCTCCCGTCACGGCAGTTTAAATATAAACCTTCCCCCGTTGCTGCCTCTGTCCACCGAGATGTATCGTTGGTACACGATGATCGATAGGCAGGTCGTGTGTGGTAGGGCAAAGAGTGGGTATTCCCACATGTTACAGAATGTTTGGCCAGTGTGGGAGAATAGGCCTAAATGGCCTTATGAACATGGTTTTGGAATTGAGTTCCCTCCGAGTGGAACTCCTTCCGTGAACAGTGCCATGGGCAGGGTCGCAGTGAGCCGGAGCCTATCTCAGCAGACACAGGGAGCAAGGCAAGGATATACCCACGATGGAGCGCCAGTCCATCACTGGGCACTGCGGACAATTTAGTCTGCATGCCAATTAACCTATACAGTAGCATGTTTTTGGACTGTGGGAGGAAACCGGAGTGCCCGGCGAAAACCCACGCAGACACGGCGAGAGAACATGCAAACTCCACACAGAAAGGCACCCGAGCCGAGATTCGAACCAGGGACCTTCTTGCAGTCAGGTGACAGCGCTACCCTCTTGGCCACCATGCCGCCCCAATGCTGCACGTGTTCCGTTTAAATATATATAACGGTATAACTGTATCCACAAGTTTCTGCCGTGGTTTAAAAAAAAAAAAACTTGCTCGTGATTGCATTTCCAGCTATTAGTGCGCAACTCGAGCTGTAGCAACAGTATTTTCTGATCGGGTTAACCAAAATACCAATATTAATAGAACACTTCATGTCTTAAAGTAAATGTCTAATTGTTGCAACAAGTCTTGAGAAGCGACAGAGTCATGGGGAGTTAATCTTTGTTTGACCTATCAGCATCAACTAAAGGATACGGTAAATATGTCTTTGCCACATGAAAGGGTATGAGATATGTACAGTGGCGATGACAATGGGCCTTCATGGATGGCTGCTCTATGAAGGTTCTGGTAATATTTCCTCTATGCTGCAAAGCTGATTAAAGTCATTCAAATTTACCGATGTTATACATTCAGGTTTTAACATGGGACGGCACGGTGGCCCAGTTGGTAGTGCTGTCGCCTCACAGCAAGAAGGTCCCGGGTTCGAATCTCGGCTCGGGTGCCTTTCTGCGTAGAGTTTGCGAGTTCTCTCCCCGTGTCCGCGTGGGTTTTCGCCGAGCACTCCGGTTTCCTCCCACTTTCCAAAAAACCACGCTGCTGCATAGGTTATTTGGCGTGCAGATTAAATTGCCCGCAGTGCCCGTTGATGGACTGGCGTCCTATCGTGGGTGTGTCCCTGCCTTGTGCCCTGTGTACAGGGCTAAGCTATTTCTGACAATGAGATGAGATTTTTCCGACATTTGTAACGGATGACACAATTTCAACGATCTAATAATATTTTCTCAGATACAGTTATATATAA
This sequence comes from Mordacia mordax, assembly GCA_036362905.1. Classification (NCBI taxonomy): domain Eukaryota; kingdom Metazoa; phylum Chordata; class Hyperoartia; order Petromyzontiformes; family Petromyzontidae; genus Mordacia; species Mordacia mordax. The sequence continues at coordinate 18,135,543 of JAZEWT010000013.1, forward strand.
TTCGTGAACAATAACCTCTATTTGTATTGTGCTTCTCATCTCATCTCATTATCTGAAACCGCTTAATCCTATATAGGGTCACGGTGAGCCGGAGCCTATCCCAGAAACACAGGGCGTAAGGCAGGAATACACCCGACGACGGGACGCCAGTCCATCGCCGGGCATTGCGGGACAATTTTAGTCTGCGAGCCAATTAACCTATCCAGGAGCATGCTTTGTACTGTGGGAGGAAACCGGAGTACCCGGCGAAAACCCACGCGGACACGGGGAGAGCATGCAAACTCCACACAGAAAGGCACCCGAGCCGAGAGATTCGAACCCGGGACCTTCTTGCTGTGAGGCGTCAGCGCTAACCACTGGGCCACCGCGCCGCCCTCACTTAACATTGTTGCATCACTAATTTGAATGTGCGCTGCAGAATGTGACTTGCGCATTTTACGAGTTTGCTTTAGATTCAGGACTCTTAACGTTGCTCGACGTGCAGGGGTTAATTGAGTATGTCGTGCGCCTTCCGGAAAATACTGCGTTGACAGTACGTTCTTCAGATATGGATGGACAGGGAGAACTGGCGAGCCAATTCTGAGAGATGGAGGAACAGCCGGAGCGATTCGGACTGAGCAGAAACCTAATAAGATTTCACGGAGCCTGATACATTGGGTTTTTTTTTCAGTGCTGCCTGAGCCCATGACCCACTTTCTTTTACTAAATGCTTGCCCCTTATCGTTAGCATCATTTATATAGCATTTCCCTTCAAATTGAAGGCTGACAGATTATATTTGATCTCAGTGCTGAACTGAATTTTTTTGCGGAGAAGCCTGTTCGCATTTTATACGAATTCATACAATCACAATTTTCCATTTTCAAACATGCCCCCCTTCTCCTCCCCTCCCCCCAAAACAAGAAAAAATAGTGTTATTTTCAGCACATATACAGTTTTAATAAATTGCCATTCAGTTGTGTCATTAATTTTAAATGTGTTTCAGGTCAGGAGAGCTGCGGCGGAGTCCTGCAGGAGTTAAGTGGAGTCATTGAAAGCCCCGGCTATCCTCAGGGCTACCCAAATAAAGCGAACTGCAGCTGGAAGGTTCTTGGCCAGGAGGCGAATCGGATCCAGCTGGCGTTCGTCTCGTTCGCCTTGGAGGAGGAGTTTGACTTCCTCTTCGTTTACGATGGCGAGCCAAGCGCCGAGAACTTGATGCTAAGGTAAGGCACGTCGAGATGGAGAGCGTTCAAATGTTCAACGAGAGAGGCGCGAGGGTTGGTCTCAACGGCTGCTCTTTCGCGATAGCCGTGTCGAGAATTCCGCCTCCTCTCTCCTTCGCGGCGTTCCGCCGCTTTCGTTGGAGGCAGGGTCGCAAGAAAATGAAAAAAACGGGACTAAAACTGAACGGCCCAAAGTTGCGTTCTCAAAAAAGTGTTCGTAAAATGGTGTTGTCGTGAAGAACTCTGCGTCAGAATATATGTACTGCAATTTTAATTTAAAAGGAACAACGATTCGTAGCATGTGGGCGGCGCGGTGGCCCAG
>JAZEWT010000013.1:18153126-18165965 GCA_036362905.1 Mordacia mordax
GTCCATCGCCGGGCATTGCGGGACAATTTTAGTCTGCGAGCCAATCAACCTATCCAGGAGCATGCTTTTGGACTGTGGGAGGAAACCGGAGTACTCCGCGATAACCCACGCCGGGACGGGGGAACGCACGCAAACTCCACACAGAAAGGCACCCCGAGCCCGGAATCGAACTCAAGCTCTTGTATCTGCTGTGAGGCAGCAGTCCTGCTCACTGCGCACACCTTACTCCAGGCACACGCAAATTTAAACTCTATCCATCCTTAAATTACTTCAGTTTGGGGGCTAAACATCGGCCACTGGCTGAAAAGGGTGGCGCACTGAACGATGGGATCCCATTATTATTTGAAACCGCTTAATCCTATATAGGGTCACGGTGAGCCGGAGCCTATCCCGGCAGACACAGGGCGCAAGGCAGTGATATACCGACGATGGGATCCATAGGTGCGAATAACGAAGGGGGCTTCCAACCTCATACGTATGAAGAGCGTTGGTACATATATCGGGATGGCTATTATGGGGCAGAAAGATAATTAAATATTTACCCCAAGATTTTAGTCTCAAAGGTGGAAACCTTGACTGTTGTTCATAGTCCCAATCTGCAAGCGTGACGAGAGTGTTCAGAGTGTAGAGGTGGCCTTGAAAGGCTATCAGACGTGTCAGAATTCACTCACTTTAAACTCCCAGGTGTAAACTATTGTCCCTTTACAGTTGCACTGTGCCGTGTTCAATATTATATTTGCACATATCAAGACAGTGTCAGCTATCCCTCCTATAGCCTTAACACACGTTTGGGTCAAGTGCTGTTAGCAAGCACCTATAAAGGCCAGGATGGCACACCAAGGGGGTGGGTGGCCTGCACCATGCCTGGCCTTTTTTGGCCGCCTAATAGGATTCAAACTCAGGTTGCCAAGTGCATAGTGCTAGGCACTCGCACACCACTTCACTCCATTTGGAACGTCTCTATATATACATACACATTCACATACATATTCATCTCATCTCATAGTCAGAAACCGCTTAGTCCTGTATAGGGTCACGGTGAGCCGGAGCCTATCCCGGCAGACACAGGGCGCAAGGCAGTGATATACCGACGATGGGACGCCAGTCCATCACCGGGCATTGCGGGCAATTTAGTCTGCAAGCCAATAAACCTATGCAGCATCGTGCTTTTTTTGGACTGTGGGAGGAAACTGGAGTGCCCAGCGAAAACCCACGCGGACGCGGGGAGAACATGCAAACTCATCTCATCTCATCCTATATAGGGTCACGGTGAGCCGGAGCCTATCCCGGAAACACAGGGCGTAAGGCAGGAATACACCCGACGACGGGACGCCAGTCCATCTCCGGGCATTGCGGGACAATTTTAGTCTGCGAGCCAATCAACCTATCCAGGAGCATGCTTTTGGACTGTGGGAGGAAACCGGAGTACCCGGCGAAAACCCACGCGGACACGGGGAGAGCATGCAAACTCCACACAGAAAGGCACCCGAGCCGAGAGATTCGAACCCGGGACCTTCTTGCTTTGAGGCGACAGCGCTAACCACTGGGCCACCGTCCCACCCACATACATATTCATCAATTATTTTATTGCATTATCCAGCCAAAATTGAGCTTCAATTAGCAGTACAGTAGTACCTTTGCGGGATGGGCTACACAAATGTGAAAAAAATGTAAATTTAAACCAAATGAAATTCATAGGAAACGATGTATCCGTTATTTCAATTTTGACAATTCTTAAGTTTAAGATATATACACTGCAAGGGGATAGAGTAAATTAATTATCGGCAATAAATATATTATTTAGCCACCATCTACATATCCACGCAACTAAAATCTGTGTAAGCTATGGGTACTTTGCCAGTTTACATATGTAACAAATAGAACACACAGATTTTTGAAAATTGAAAATATTTTTTACCATTTCTGGCAATTATACAGGTATTATACAGGTTTTAACTTATACTTATACAGGTCTTAACACCTGTATAATTGCCAAAAATGGTAAAAACCTTTATTTTTTTTAAATCTGTGTGTTCGTGTCTTTGGTGGTGGCAGGGCGGTGCAGTGGTAATAACATCTGCATCTCACGGAGAGAAAGTGCTATCCAAGGTGGTACATTTTCCACCTCGGGTGCCTCTATTTGTGGAGTTTGTGGGTTTTTCTCCCTGTCATGTGTGGATTTCTTTCTGGGTTACCCAGTTTCTTCCCACTTCTAAAAAAAAAACAGTCGTGCATTAATTGGCCGATTATATTATAATATATAGGACGTTGGGTCTGGCATATGTTGGCACCAGCTAACTAGATAGCTGCCTTCCTCTCTCCCGACCACTCTGCCGTTTGCTCGCACCTATGAATCGTTCTCCGATCAAATTAATATCTTCAAATCGTGTTATAAATATAATTCATTTATTATTATTCATAGTAGATAACCTTACCTGTATCGTTAGTTTGACATAAACCCCCACAGTGCATCCCACAACCATGTGTACCATTTACATAACGCTATCAAAATCAACTATTATGTCACGCCTCGATTTGAGAGGTAACCAAAGTGCGTGTGAAAACTGCTTTGTTCGCACTATTAAAGGCATACATAACTACATGGTAGTCACTTGTCTAGCATGTTTTGTTTTGCATTGGGGCCTTATATATATATATGCGTTTGACATTAACATTGTGCATTGCTGCGCATATTCTGAGAGTTGAAAGGTTGATTGTGGTAATTGCATTGGTGACGATGTGTGTTAACTAAGCTATGCAGCCAGGGGGTCACACATACACATTGCTCTGCAGTGCCCATTTTCACTTCACATATAAGTTTCCCAACAAATCGCCTTGCATTTTGCACGTGGGAACTTCCCTGCGTCGCGAGTCAAAACCGTTTTAAGCCGAGGTCGTGCTCACCGCACAGAAGGCACTTGGTAGATAACGGGTTAACGTTTTGTATAGACGGGAGTAACCTGCTTAGCATCCTGTCTGAAGGACACTGCGCATCCTGGCGCTTTGCCTGCCATGGAGCAACCAATGGCGATAGGATGGGGCTCCATATTAAAACCTTGAACTCGGACACAGATGCACTGGCTGTGCCTACCTGTCACTGCTACATAACAAGATAAGCTGCCCGTCATGATATTTCTACTCAAGGTGTGACATATAGATAGCATAACCATAGTTTTTTTATTTTTACCACCGCCCAACTAAAAGCAATGTACACCATAAGTGCGAAGTGCTTCATACTAACATTGCTTAGGCTTAGTGATTAATTTCATGACGTTATATTTGCTGGCAATGAACTAGATGTGGGTTTTTTTTTTGTCACAGATTTTGCCAGTGTCTGGTAGCGTTTGATGGAATGCTTCTTGAACAGCACGAGGAATTTTCAGCAGCTGTGGTCATGTGCCCAAATGCACCGCTGGATTTGCATTTGTATCTGCTCCTACTTCCCAAATTGCATTGAACTGTAAGGATGCAGATAAATGCTTTATATGGTCTGCTATTAATTTAAAGCACTGCGGCTATCCTATCTGCTTAAATATGAGGGTATTTAAAAGCATTCTACCAAACCATTTTTCTCCCACTGCAAAGGTATCTAAGTACATACACATTGGATTCTTTGCGTCTGTCTCAGGCAACCAAATTAACGCTACATGGTTTAATAAATTACTGGACACGTTCCAATTCATAAGAGATAGGGGAAAATAAAACCCTGCAGGACCATCTAGTTTCGGTTTATGAACTGACGCTATTGCAATAAAATTTAATTTGGATTTTTACAATATCAATATGCTACCTAAAAATTGTAGTCTAGTTTATTGAGACAGTGATTCATAGGATGTGTAGTTGTAACATGTGATTCCCGCCTCGGGCACCTTTCTGTGTGGCGTTTGTGTGTCCACCCCCCCCCCCCATTCTACATGAGTTTCCTCCAGGTTCTCTGATTTCCTTTCACATTTTCATATTTAAAAGGAAAAAAAAACGAATGAATTGGCTGATAACATAACATTTAAGATCTCAAATTTTGGCGTTGACTAACTGCGTGCCTGCCTTTCCTTCGACCTTGACCAAATACTCTCGCGCGTTATACATTGCACGTTTAATAGGCGATGCATAGCGAAGGGCATCAGCAGCATGGATACATGTGGGAAGAAAGCTCTGGACCTTAGGGCAGCAGAGGAGAACGAGCCACCTCCCACTACATGAAGGTTGATTAACGGTTCAATATAAAGCTCTGCATGTCAGGGCTGATGGTGTGTGGAGGGGAGCAGAGTTAGATGAGAAGGGGAGAGGTAGGCAGTGATTTTATTTACTTTATGCATTTGTCGAGTTGTAGATATTTTGTGAGGTCGCGGCGTACGAGATTGGGTCAAGAGGGCCCATTCGCTTGAGGTTATAAATTCCATACAATACACGCAGCGAGAGACTTTTATGAGAAATTGGAGTTGATGGAAGGAAACGGACACTTGCAAAGGGTCAGTCTCGGTTTGTTTGTGCTGGAGAGGGAAAAACATCAGAAATGATAAGGGATGGTGTGCAAAGTTTGCACACATGTTGATATATGGCGTGCACTTATTGATCATATGAAAAACATTTCTAAATATCTCGTCCCAGTGTTGAGAAATTGCATTGCTCAAAATATTGCATTACGAAAGAAAAACATATTTGTCCACATTGTTCAATTTGACTAGAGGTAAATTTTGTTGGGTGCGAACATGTTTCGGATATTAATACTAATCTTTCTGCTTGTATCGCAGCAGTGTGGTGAACATCTATTATCCTGACGCAGAAATAATACACCCGTGTCTTTGTGGCCAAGTAATTGGACATTACGACAAATTTGAGTGAATTTTAATCGTGCCATTACAGTCTGATAAGATGGTCAATCTTTTAAATATGTGACAACTGTGATACAAATGTGCCTGTCACCCGTGTAATTAGTAGAGTTGCCACCTGTCCCGGCTTTGCCGGATTTTCTCTCTGTACTGATATAGGTTTTCATGGCTCGATGCATGGCGATTGCTTTCAAAAGCTGCTCTTTCGTGATAGCCGCGTCGATCGCACGACGCGGGATTGTTCTACTTTTGAGGTTACTGTCTCAAAAAGTCCGTAATATTCTCTTGGATATTAAATGTCGCGTTATTTTCTGGGCTACCTAATCCTAAGTTAAGCATCCCACTCAACATTATGTCCACATACATTGCGAGTTTGTACTCGTGAATGATGATTGTGTCCAATGGCTGCTCTTTTGGGAGAGCCGTGTCAAGTGCTCCCCCCTCTCTCCTTCGCGACATTTTGCCTCTCACGTTGGAGGCATCCTCAGGCGTTGTGTGACTGAGTGCTTGCAACTGAGTAAACTCTGTGTGCCTGTGTTGTATTATATATGTAAATTCTTGCATCCATCCCTCCAATATCCCTCCCTTCCTCCTCTGCGGGGTTCATTGTCTTTAATTAAAGCCAATTTAACTAAATCCCGCTCCCACCCCGAGTTGAGCAATAACTTGACATCACATTCCTGCTCATGGATATCCGCCGAGTAGATTACAGGGACTTAATGTTGTGGGGCTATGTACTCTTAATTTTAAAGCTGGCTGCCATCTTTGCCGAGTTTTGTTCCCATTCCTTGTTTGCCATTCATGTTTTTTGCTGTGTTGTGAATTTATTTTGCTTCGCAGATCAATCTTGGGCCCGAATGGCAGATTGCTGCCAGTACACGCATCTTTTCAAAATCGATGGTGTGTTGTCTGTCTGCAACGTCAGCTGCCGTTGCTGATTTCTCCATGTGCAGCAAACACGTTGCAGCCCCGTTGTGAGTCTGTTTAATTGTGCAATCTTAAATGTTACCGTTTACTTTTATGACGACGGTTTAGAGATTCATTTGTGCACATATTGCCGTGAAAGTGGCACGGGGGCCCAGCGGGTAGCGCTGTCGCCTCCTCACAGCAACAAGGTCCCGGGGGTTCGAATCTCGGCTCGGGTGCCTTTCTGTGTGGAGTTTACATGTTCTCTCCCCGTGTCCGCATGGGTTTTCGCCGGGCACTCTGGCTTCCTCCCACAGTCCAAAAAAACCATGCTACTGCATAGATTCATTGACTTGCAGACTAAATTGTCCGCAGTGCCCGGTGATGGACTGGCGTCCCATCGTGGGTATGTCCCTGCCTTGTGCCCTATGTCTGCCAGGATAGGCTCTGGCTCACCGCGACCCTGTACAGGACTAAGCAGTTTCTGACAATGAGATGAGATGAGACATATTGCCGTGAGTAAGTTAATTTTGGCCTTTAGTTTTATGCGTTGTTACGTTGCTTAGTTCTTACTTTTACTATGTCACAGCATCCTGCATCTGGAGGTTGCACGTTCACTGCCGTAACAATAAGCATATAATGATCTATCTATCGCTCTCTCTTCTTGACCTGCAAACTATTCCGCAGCCCAGGAGGTTCTGCATGTCCATACATGAACAGAGGCACACGGACAGTTGTCGCATTGTATTGGATATAGCTACATAGACAGTGATGATATGGATGAGCCCTATTACTATTGGATTCCTGCCATCGCGACAAAAGCATCGACCACCCGCTCCTATAAATGCAATTATTATTATAGCAGCTAACACCACAAGACATCGTCTTCACACTGGACGTGCACTAACTTGCTTATTCTACGGGGTGGTCCAGATGTCAAGTGACCCCCATTTCATAGTTTATCCGGTTTATATTACGTGAGCACTAACCTGCACCACAAGACATTCCTGTGCAGTACACGCACTGGTATCAACCGTCTTAAATAAGTACGGTCCGTTGCAAATAGAAAGGATACAATTTTTTTGAGTTAATTAAATGAGGTCAGAAAATACCACTGCCATGAGTGTAATATTAGACAGTTTTACATCGGGTTAATCATCGTTGTGCAGGAGGTTTTTGTTTTTTTTACAAAACGGTCGTGATCTCCCATTTTTGTGTCAGGTGGCAACCCTTGAAATTAAGACGCAGCCTTTTTATTTCTCTATTTAAGACGGGCAAATACGTTACAATTAGAGACGTGTGTGAATGGATGCAAGGTGGCAGCATTTAAAATATGCATCTGTGGGCTGCGTTATTTCCACAGTAACATTAAGCCACACTTCATGCAGTTTGGGAACAGTTCGATTGAAAAACGTCAACAAACTTTTGTTTCCGTAACGGAATAACGTGCAATTGCAAACAAACTTAACATATTAGACACGTTTGAAACGTTCTGCACAATACTTCTTATGTATGTAAAATAACTGCTCTTAAAGACCACCATTGGAAACAGTAACAGACATTATTGATGCTGTTATATATATTCATGAAATAAAACATTCTATGCACCTATTTTTCCAACTGGTAATTTTATTTATCAGTTCTTCATGTTATGTTGACCTTATGTTGAATACATTAAACATTTGAAAATATGAAATGTTCAAAACATTTGAAGCCTTTATGCATTTTTAATTCTCACACCATGTGAGTGAATTATGTTATTTTGAAAAACGCAGTTGTCCGTGGAAGTTGTTAATCATTTAGCAAAAAATCGTCCTTTATAAGGACGTTTTGATACGGGTTTGAGAATTGGAAAAGGAATCCAATTAAACCCAACTTTATAAGCATTGTTGCAAAAGCACGCCCACCCATTACCACTAAACTACAAGATAAACTAATGTATTGTTGAACTGCAAGAACCATTTATTGAGTATATACCAACTTAAAGTACACCTAATCAAAATTGACTGCCATTGATTACTAAAGGAGCAACTCTTGCAAAATGCAAATGAAGTTGTGAACAATTTACTCATCGTTATTTTAATTATTTCAAGGAAGGTTGTTTTTTGGGTCTCCAACTCCTCCCTCCAACCAAATCCAATTTGAGGGACTTATTAGTGTCACGACAATGAAATTACGATGGAATTAGCAATCAGGGACGGTGGTGTCTCAGCTGTGCAAAAGATCAGACACACTTTCCAGCAGCGTGCAGCTTAACTGAAGCCCTGATAGGAAATATTAACCAGCATATAGCCCTAAGAGATCACACCTCTTTGAGCTATTAGCAAGGGCATTGGTTTATGTTCGTAAAATGAGCAAGCCATGCATAACTTGATCACATCATGTGGAACGCTAAAACGGATACAATATGTGACCTTGCCAAGCACTATGGCATGATTTCTAATTTTCTCCAGTGACCTTTGAGACAGATGTATTTTGAACTGGCGGCGCTACCCACAAAAAAGTGTTCCATAAAATTAGAATGACAGTTTATTTAATAACACACTTTGTGATAGAAAAACAATAAACTTTGTTGCATCACTCTTTGACGATTTTCCTTTATATCAGTGAGAAAATATGAACAACTCCGTGACCCTTGCAAATAGATGTTTAACGTAACGAAATTCTAATGATTACAAAACGAATTCCATAAACATCTTGTTTGTTAGATAGGTAAGAGAAAGGACACCTTGGCATTTGTGAGTATAAAAAAAAACCGGAATAAAAAATAAGCCCAAGGAAACTGTATTACAACGCACCTTCATTAATCTTTGAATAAAATAAAAATACCATCCCATTTGCACTCCGGAGGTATATTACACATACAGAATGTAGATCTTACGGCTACCTTATTTCCAAGCTCGGCCGTCTTTTCGTGTGACTGACCTGCACTGTATGTATTTTATCGCAGGTGATATACGGAGGTATCGCGTGCCATAAAACATGCGCGGTATAAATTGTCTGCATGGCAAAAGAGGTCCAGGTGTGTTCGATGGAATACATATTTGGTCTCATAGATGTCATTTGCTTGCGCATGGACGCAATCACAAGTACAGTTTCCTTGTTGATTTTTGCTGATCTTGATGTAGAGCAACTGTAATTTTACAGTGAGGTGATTTTGAGCCGGATAATCATGAGTAGGGGAATTGGTGGATCTCTGTGATGCCTTCTTTTTCGTATTTGTGAACCAGGAATTTGCGTCACGAAGTGTTCCGTGGTGTGTTCTTGGAGACCACAGTGGCACACACTGGAGTGTTATGGTTTTGACCGTTTCTACATCAACTATCCACATCTATGACAATTATCTACCCATTAGCGCTCATTTTGGAAACATGCACGTGCAGGTGTACAAATAGTCGAAACAATTTATTTTAGCTCGGGCACTTTTAAATAATCGATAGATAATTTTTGATGAATGCTAAGCATAGTACATATATTTGAATGTTGAGTACAAATAGTTACGTTTACGTTAAATTACACTTAATTTTCAGCCCATGATTAAAAATGTACTTTCATTGTACAGTACAAAATATATATACAAAACCTACGTCAATTATTTTATAATGCATATCTGATTCTTTGAACATACATAATAACAATTCTACCAAATATTTGTATGACAACCGAACCTTTTTTTTTACACTTTAGCGGCCACTCATCCTCGTGGGCCAAGTGGAAATATTAAAGTTCTGTTTTCGACTATTGACACACATTCTATCAATCAGTTTCTACGAAAGACAAATGGATATCAAATACCATTACGCCTGGCTTTTGTACATTAAGGAAATATATATCAGTCAGTGTAAACTGATGTGGTCATGCAGGCAATCACAAACCAAGGTCTTTACAAAAACATATAGAATTTATCAAAACCGTTCATGAAGATGGAACTATGTACACTGAGATCTCCTGTATAAAGTGACAAAATACAAATCAGAAGCGATGTCAGCAAGGAACTCATTTTTGCCAAATCCATTCCCGGAAACAAAATACATTTCATGAAAATTGGGTTGGAGATATGAAGGCATAACAATTACATTTTAACCAACTAATTGTAGATGAATACATATCTTTTAATGTCCATGAGTTACGGAAAATTATTAAAAATAAGTACTGTATGAGTAATATATACGACATTTAATTATTTTGAAAGATATTTTTTGGAGGGACAGAGCTGTAAAACACAAACGGTTATGTGGAGCTGTTAACGCTATGGGTACTTTTTGCCAGTATACATATATAAGAGTAGGATGTTTTACCGTTTCTGGTGATTATGCAGGTGTAAAGATCTTAACACCTGCATAATTGCCAGGCAATTATACAGGTGTTAAGATCGCAAACACCAAAATAGACACATTTCACAATGTGTCTAGTTTGCACAAGCCACACATACTAGTGGCAAAATATGCAAACAGGTAGCTTTGATAACCTATGCATTGTCCTTCAAACTGACCGGCCTCCACCAGACAATGGCTTCCTTTTGAGCCTAATTGCCAGTGTCAGCCGTTGCCAAAAGGCAATCAGCTCAGGACAATGCAGTATCAATGCTTATAGCTTAGGTGGAGCTGTTAACGCTATGGGTACTTTTTGCCAGTATACATATATAAGAGTAGGAGGTTTTACCGTTTCTGGCGATTATACACAAAGGTTATGTTCATTCATTATCAATGCCCGCATAATCCTGTACAGGGTAAGGGGGGGGGGGGGGGGGGGGGCGCGGACCCTATCCTGGCCGACGGAAGGTGCAAGGCGGGGGAATACCCACCATGTGACGCTAGTACATCATCGGGTACAGTTTTTTGGGGGCAATTTTTAAATCAGCAAGCCAATTAACCTAGCCAGCAGTGTGTCTTTGGACGGTGGGAGAAAACCAACATACCCGGCGAAAACTGACGCAGGTACAGGGAGAGAGAGAACACGAATTCAAACCATTGATCTACTTGCTGTGAGGTGACAGCGCTACCTACCCACTGTGCCACCACGCCGCCCCAGTTATGTTCCACGAGAGCAATTATTGAAGACAGACTGGGATTTAAATTATGAAATAAAGAGGCGTGTAATAGGTTGTATTGTGGTTAGAAAAGAGTATTGAAAAACGATGTTGGCGCATATATTTCAATCTGTGCGTATTTCCTCGTATGTCATATGCATCAGAAACGTATGCATCTGAAACGTCGCCACTGACGAGGACCATGGAACCAAAACTGAACTGGACACAACGAAGTACCAGTATGCGTCCCGGGAATGACACTGGAAGAGAGGCAGATATGGATCAGAGGCTGAATACAAAATTGGTTGATTAGAGGTAAAGAATCGGTTTGGAAAACTGGGCAGTGACTAGAACTCAGATGTTACTGTAGTAACTACTGTTTTTTTTTATTCCTGCAGGAATTGTGCTTCTTGTATGGGCCAATGCCTTTGTGAAATTCTCCCTTTAGAGAAAGATACGTGTTGAGCTAATTTCTGCCATGAAAATTCTGAGCAAAAGCATCCCAATTCTATTCCAATTGCGAATCTAGTTCACCGACTCCAGTCAGCCAGAAGGTCAATTCAAAACATGTACAGTGCGTGCAACCGGAATTATAATTAGAATACATTGCTGGTTCCTAATGTGCAGAATCAACCTGATATCAATCCGATTCCAACATTGCGTTCAGGAAAAAAAGTATAGCTTGTGTGAGATATTCCCAGCCTGGTAGAGGCTAGGCTGCACGTTGTCATTACATTCACCAACGCACAGCCAAAATACATGGACCAACTATGTGAATGAAATGCATAATAGCGCTTCGTCTGTTAGCTGCTGGATAGGATGCCTCCACACGCCGTGTTCATCAATGGCTTATCTGACCATACATCACTGTGCTGATCAGTGTGGCTTGGTGAAGTGTCCAGGGCAAGTCTAGAAATCAGTGTGCTTGCGAAGGTCACTCATCGAGAAGGCGTGGTAGTGACTGATTAGTATGAGAGATAATTTACTTGTTTATTAAGAATATTTTTTTTAATGTTTGATGTCATTTACATTTTTTACAGGTCACTGTAAAAAGCAGTTACAGCTTCCTTGGCATAATAAATGCATTAACGGTCACTAACACATCACGTGTATTGATTAAATGTATACATTTTTATTTTTTGCAAGTACACATCAAATTCTTCAATAATTGTCCTTGAAACGCACTATCATGCAATTCCAATAAGCGGCGATAATGAGCTATATATAACAAAGACCGTCAAGGAGCATTGATTATAAACATTACTGTAATATTCTGGGCACACAAAGTCTGAGTCATAATCACAGACGGAACTCGCATTACTATTCGTCGAAGTGAAACAAGTATTGTATAGATGCAAGTAAGTATTGAGAAATAACTTGTCAACAGTTTAAATACACAGTTTTACGTAGCGTTGCTCAATACTAATTTCACATTCGTTCGTTTGTTCAATCACCTATTTGGTCAATGTACTAAACACATTTCATAAATAGATTGAGACTGATAAGATACGGATGTTGCATTATTTTAAGATTCTGAAAACCACACTAAACAATGCATTCCAATTCAATGCAGTAAATGTAAATGAGCCACTTATAAAATAGATTGCACCAAATAATTCCATATATTTTCAAATTGTGTTGTTTTAATTGTGTTATTGGCACTTAGACCGCTCACAGAGCAGTACATATATATATAACCCCTGCTATAGAGAGCAGTCCACTGAAGACATGACTGCAGTATCCAATCTCCCTTAAATTGTCCTGATTTATCCAAAATACGAAGTGAAGCACTTTCGCCACATGTACCTTGTAGTCATCGGTGACCAAGCTGAGACAATTATCATTCGGGAATTCAGTTTAATCGTAGTTGGCTGCCTTGATTCGAATTCCCGTATACTCAGCTCAGCATTCTGAACCCTGGGTCACCCAACCTCCTTTACTTGGCTTCTTTGGAAATTGCACACAGCAAGGCATCAATAAAATATATATATATGTTCTATTGAAGTTGTCACGCAATTCTAAATGAGAATTGTTTCTGTTAGGTGATGCGGTGCCAGAGTGAGTCGCACTACTGC
>JAZEWT010000013.1:18174364-18184511 GCA_036362905.1 Mordacia mordax
GGTATATCCTTGCCTTGCGCCCTGTGTCTGCCGGGATAGGCTCCGGCTTCACCGTGACCCTGTATAGGACTAAGCGGTTTCAGACATTGAGATGAGATGAGGTATTCACGGCTTCATGCATGTTGGTTGCTTACCAAAGATGGTCTTACCGGATAGCTGTGTTGAGTGCTTCTCCTCCCTCGCAGCGTTTCGCATCCCTCATTCGCAAGCACTCGGTCATAGGACGCCTAAAGACGCCTCCAACGTGGGAGGCAAAGTATCGGAGAGAGGAGGAGCACTCGACATGGCTATCCTGAAAGAAGAGCTTTGGAATGCCATCATCATAATCCATTTTTACTCACACGGGAAATCAGACACGGCTGTCATTATTAAACTCTTCTCAAAATCCTGTATGCAGAGCACTGACATTTATTAGTTTTTTTTCTCATCTCATCTCATTGTCAAAACCGCTTATTCCTGTACAGAGTCGTGGTGAGCCGGAGTCTATCCCGGCAGACACAGGGCGCAAGGCAGGGATATACCCACGATTGGACGCCAGTACATCAACGGGCACTGAGGGCAATTTAGTCTGCAAGCCAATTAACCTATGCAGCAGCATGTTTTTGGACTGTGGGAGGAAAACGGAGTGCCCGGCGAAAACCCACGCGGACACGGGAAGAACAGGCAAACTGCACACAGAAAGGCACCCGAGCCGAGATTCGAAGCCAAGATTCGAACCCGGGACCTTCTTGCTGTGAGGCCACCGTGCCACCGTGCCGTCCTGGTTTTTTTTATTTGATGAAGATAATAAGTATTGTGAGTAAAACATAATAATTGCAGGTTATTCTGGCAAAAGAATAACGTTAATGGAAGCACAAATTGCACAGTTGCAGCATTTTTAAAATGAACCACGCCAATGTTATTATAATGATCAAAAACGCATTTCTAAAGCACTTTTTACCCGAGGGTCATAAAGCACTGCATAGAGCTTTGGAGAGAATGGCATGTCAACATCACCATCACAGTAGATCAATCGAATACAATAATTACGATAAAGCAATGAAGGACATCAGATAACAATACAATAATTGTTTAAACAAAAAAGGAAGGAATAAGTGTTCCTGAGCAGGCACAGGTAAACAGACCGCTATCATCCAATCACACAGCAGTGAGAAACGTCACCAGTCCCAGCTAGAGGATTTCAAGGCCTTACGGAACGAATGAGTCTCGAGATGGGATTTAAAGATGTTCAGGGACTCAGTTGTCAGGATTTCCAGTGGGCATGCCAGAGTCTGGGAGCAGCGCGCGAGAAGGCTCTGTCACCCATTGAACGGAGGTGCGATCTGCGCACATGCAGCAAGCAGTCTGTATTGGAGGATCGAAGTTGTCGTGTTGAGGAGGGTGCGTGAGGTAGGTCTCAGATGTTTGTCGGAGCAGCGCCAGTGAGAGCCTTGTCGGTGAGAAAGGAGGATTTTGAATTCAATCCTGTATTTAATTGGTAACCAGAGAAGAGACGCTCAGCACTGGGGGATATCTGATTGTGGATGGGAGTAGTAGTGCATTACAATAATCGATTCGTGAAAAGATGAAGATGTGGATTAGCTTCTCAGAGACGGAGGGTGACAGGATGGTGTGCAGTCTGGCTATTCTTCTTCTGTATTCATTACTCCCACCTCTTTGGTATTACTTTCTGTTATGTTTTCCAGACATCTTTCGCTGCTCCAATTCAAGTCAATCCTACACAGACAATCCTGTGCAGTCAGTCACCCAGCCAGTCTCAATACAGTGACCTGCATCCCCGAACAATAGATTTACTGTTTTGACGGAGAGGAACCCAGCCAGCATCAGGCCAGGAAACTCGAAGCGTAGATCATTAATAATAGTAGTATATACATTATATAACACTGTTGCATAACTTTATTAATGGGAAATTACAATGATAATGTCCATTTAATTATTGGCGATAGTAATAATAGAGTGTATTATTAAAATAATGGGAAATCGTGAATTTACGTTTAAATAGAGATGTCTTGCTAACGTACGATGTAAATAAGCAATTCTTTGTTGAAATCCTGGGATGCATTACAAAATGTTGAAATCGTTTTAAAAAATGCATGCATTCAAATACATGTGCACGTTTAATTAACACTCCTGTACAATAACCCAACATTCTTAATAATTGTTAGTTGTAGTTGTGGATTCCTTTCTTTCCAAGACGGGCTGCAAGCTGTAAATTACATTCATTGGACATGTAGGGATGTCAGGAGCTTAGAGAACAAGGAAATTGCATTTCCCCATGTGGAGTGAGGTTCAGGGGCACGAGGATTACGGGGGATATGACCCTGGAATTTCCACAGATGGGTTCATAATGGCCCATTTGTCCACTGTGTGATTTTGTAGTGTCTTTCAGCTGCTCAATTGCACCGGTGTAAGGAATGCTGAATATATGTAGTGTAAATACAAGCTGCCCGTTAATCTCCGTCTGAATTATGCGCTCATAGAGCATTTGAAAAGGCTTCTCAAAGATGGCATAGGCCTTTTCTTAAAGCGATTTAAAAAATAATATCACACACGAATGATTGCACTTCTGGAGTGCTTTTCACCTGAGGGTCACGAAGCGATGCACAGAGCTGTGGGGAGAACGGCATGTTAATAACAACAACATCGGAGCAGTTCAATTAAAAGTCAAATTAGTGGCTATAATTCAGAGAAGGACGTAAAATAAGCGATAAAAATAATTGTTAAACAAACGAAGGAAGGAATAAGTGACTCTGAGCAGGTGCAGGTCTGCAGCAAGCCATCATCCCAGCACAACAACAGTGAGTCGTATCAACAGTCCTAGCCAGAAGGCTTGAAAGTCTTATGGAACAAATGAGCTGATCGAATCTCCAATGGAAGGGCATTCCAGAGTCTGGGAGCAGCGCAGAGCGAGAAGGTTCTGTCACCCATCGAATGGAGGCGCGATCTGGGCACATGCAGCAAGCCCGTATTGGAGGATCGAAGTGGTCGTGTGGAGGTTGGTGCCCGAAGTAGGTCACGGATGTATGTTGGAGCAGCTCCAGTGAGAGCCTTGTAGGTGTGAAGGAAGATCTTGAATTCAATCCTGTATTTAACCGGTAACCAATGGAAAGACATCAGTACTGGGGATATGTGATTGTGGATGAGTGTGCGAATAAGGACTCTGGCAGTCGCATTCTGCACAGAATTGGAGACGATTGATCAGGTAGGCAGGGGTGCCAAGGAGTAGTGCATTGCAATAGTCGATTCGTGAAGACATGAAGATGTGTATTAGCGTCTCAGCATCAGAGCGTGACATGATATTGCAAAGTCTGGCTATATTTCTGAGATGAAAATAGGCTACCTTCGTTACATTGTTGATGTGTGTCTCGAGGCTGAGTGAGGAATCAAGAGTCACACCTAGACTCTGGACTGCCTTAGCAACTTCAATGGTTTGGTTGCCAAGCATCAATCGGATAGGTTCAGCCTTCTACAATTCCAACAAGCAAAACTTCTGTTTTGTTGCCAATTAGTTTTAGGAAATTTCAATTGATCTCGGCCTTCTTAGTTAACAGTGAGGACGACACACTGACAGCAGACACATTGATGGATGGCTTTGCATGGATATAGATTTGCATGTCATCGGCATAGCAATCGTAGCTGAGATTGAGACTGCACAGGATATGGCCATTTGGTTGTATGTGGATACTGATGAGGAGTGGGCCGCGAACTGAACCCTGGGGAACTCCAGACAAAACAGGAAGTATCTCTGAGTTTTGACCTCCGAGGATTTTAATGGGGCCAAATCATCCTGTATGCTTGATAGCACGTTATTGTACATATCTGCTGTCGCATCAGAAGCAGAGTGAGCCGAGGTGGAGAGTGAAGTACTGTTGATTGCTGCGGTGAATATGTCTGGAGTGAGGGCTTTAAAGTTTCGAAATTGGATTTGCCGCTTGGTAATTTGGTAATTAAGTTCGAAGGAACCGTTGAGCTATGTAGTTTTTTTTTACAGTTGTCCACCAACGCGGGGTAAGCAAGCTACAACATCTCAGGGACACCGGGAGCAATTCAGTCAGGTCAATTAACCTAGGCAGCATGTCTTTGCACTGTGGGAAGAAACCGGCGTACCTAGCGAAAACCCACGCGGACACAGGGATAAGATACAAACTCCACACATAACGGCACCCGAGCCAGTAATCAACTCGATTCCCTTCTTGCTGTGAGGCGGCACCACTACTCATTGCACCAACGTGCACTAAATACATTATCTCGTACGCTAATTGCTGCATTCTTTTTTTAAATATATTCTCCATCTGACGTGACCTGCCAGGCACATCCAAATTTTTTTTTGACTTTGAATTCCACATTCTCGTGAAAAAGTTTTCTTTTAACGATTGAGTCAACAGAGTTTAAATGAGCAGATAATAACTTTTTATTTCTATGCTTTTGTTTGTTGTTGTTCTTGACATATTTGACGACACACGCTGTTATAAATCATAACGTCATATTGTATTCGTCCAAACAGTCGTATTCAAAACATTATTTGGTGAGACTGCCATTAGCAGTGGTACACAAGCGCAAATAACAAAGTGGCTCAACACATTTGTAAACATCAATGCCGTAAAAATAAAAAGTATGTTATTGAGTGACGTATTGCCGTCTGCTCAACGTGTGTAAAGGTGAGAAAGCATGATCTTATTAATCACATTATAAACTCGCAGTGATCATATTTACATACATTTGTTAAGAAGGCTCGCCAGTTTCAAAAAGCAGATGTGCAAAGAATAAATATGGGTCTTTATTTCCCTTGGCACCAAGGAAAAAAGTTAGTGCATTAGTGTAAAAGATAAGCCAGCCAGCAACCAGCAAATACCATAAATCTGTACACAGGTTTCATCAGATTCTTCATGGATACATTCAGTAATACTCATCTTATCTCATTGTCAGCAACCGCTGAGTCTTGCACAGGGTCGCGGTAAGCCGGAGCCTATCCCGGCAAACACAGGGCGCAAGGCGGGGATATGCCCACGCGATGGGACGCCAGTCCATCACCGGGCACTGAGGGCAATTTAGTCTGCGAGCCAATTAATCCAGTAATACTCACTGAGAGCATACTCTGTAAAGATGTGGGTTTACATAGGTAAATTCGAACAAAATTCTTTTAATCGTCGGGAGCAATTGCTGAAATTATGCCACACTAGTCTCAGGACACATGTTTATATGGAGTAAAATTCGTACGGTTTATTTTTTACTCTTAATTTAAATGCGGCCCTCAGGGCTTATTAATCCATTGAACATTGTATTACAATTGCTAATAGTTGGTTATGACTAATAATACCAATAAGAAAATCATTATCTATTGAACTCCAATTTAATCAGTTTATGATCTTAAGTGTTTTTAATGTGATAAATAATTCATAATATTAATAATTCCACAAATACGTTTGTGTACGGGAATATCATTAACCGTGAGTGTACGGTTGTTTCTGAAGCATCCATTGCTCTGTGTTTCAGAATTATTCATTATATTTATTTCCTGCTGACTTTGTGTCCTATAATGTGTCGCTGCTGTTTGACTTTCAGTTGAACTGTCTTGATGTTGTTGTTGACATGAAGTTCTCTCCACAGCTCGGATTTGTTAAATAAAAAAAACCCAAAAACGTTATTGTTGCTGATTTGCCGTTCTCTGCCGTTGTTGTTGATATACCGTTCTCTCCGCAGCCCTGTGCAGCGCTTTGTGACCCTCGGGTGAAAAGAACTCTATGAATGCAACTGTTATTAATTATTATTATTATTTTAAATGCAGAGGTGGTGGGAGGTTGAGAAACATTTCCCAAGTCTGCATTTGAGAACTATTGCATCACACGGCGAATGAGCTCTTCTCGTGTCATGATTAATGCACTGAAGATGCTCGTTGAGCTTTTCCAGAGAAGCCTGCGTGCTGCCAGACACATAAATTGCGTGAAAAGTGTCTGCCGAGCTTTTATTTTTGGCCTCAATGTACAGTATTACGGGCGGCACGGTGACCCAGTGGGTAGCGCTGTCGCCTCACAGCAAGAAGTTCCTCGGGTTCGAATCTCGGCTCGGGTGCCTTTCTGTGTGGAGTTTGCGAGTTCTCTCCCCGTGTCCACGTGGGTTTTCGCCGGGCACTCAGGTTTCCTCCCACAGTCCAAAAAACATGCTGCTGCATAGGTTAATCGGCTTGCAAACTAAATTGCCTGCAATGCCCGGTGATGGACTCGCGTCCCATCGTGGGTATATCCCTGCCTTGTGCCCTGTGTCTGCCGGGATAGGCTCCGGCTCACCGCGACCCTCTACAGGACGAAGCGGTTTCTGACAATGAGATAAGATGTACAGTATTACAGTAATAGCTTCCCAACCTGCTGATTGTGAATATAGTTCCACCCGTTGCTTACTCCCCAGAAACCTGAAGCGAGGCGACTTTAACACCATGGTTTAGCCTGCAAAGCACTAAGGCAATGATACACTTCAAGAAAGCCCTTTATAACCAGTCGACCCATAGTGTAATTTTTATTGCTAATTAAAATTTGCCAAGAGGGAATGTGTTGCGCTTTAATGGTGAATGGTGTCCTACGCTTGTATGGATATAGTTTTATTTTCACGTGTTTGCCTACCTGCTTTCAAGCAACTACTTGCGGCGGTAGGTTGTCTGAACAAATCGTTGGTCCATGCCCTTTGAAAGGCACTATACTGTGAGAAGGTTCACTATAACTGGGTTTTAAATGCACTGAGATATGGGGTAGGGGAGTGGTTGTGTGGCTAAGCATGTGAAGCCACTACAAGTTAATACCAGCACGGCGAGTCACTAACCGTTGTCTTGATGGAAAAATTGGCTGAAAGCTCGTGGTGATGTCAAGCTTTCGTGACTTCATAAAAAGTGCAACTTTAACCTCTTGTCTCCAATTATATCTGTCAAACGTAAAATGCACAGATTCGACACAGTACCATGTACCTACTTTTCTTCAAGCGAAATAACATGTACCAACTTACAGATTGAACTGCCAGCTCAGAGATAAAGTTTGTGCGTGAAGATTTCACATCCCTTTGGTTGGTCGAGTCAATCGTTATCCAAGCCACCGACAGTAAAAGTGTGCCTTGAGCAAGAATACATTGTTGAAATAATTTAAATATTTTGCGAAAGTCTGCTAAATACCGTTACCTAAAATGAGCAGTTATTTCTCGTGCTATAGTGCCAGCCACAGAAAAACATGGAATTCTGTATATTATAAATATACGCAGGCCATATGGCCAAGGATTTTCAGACCTCCACGAAACAATCTCACTTAAAACACTACAATTAGTGGTGCCCAGATGATCTTGGGGTCAAAGCACTGAGCCGCACTGCTTAGATCCTCGGCTTAATGACCAATAACTGTAGGAAAATGCCATCATGTTAATTTGCTTTTGAAATAATTTGGAAAAATGCCAGTGCTAAAAATGGAAACTATTATCCTGCGTTTACTTGCTATAGAAAAACGAGCAATTGCGTGTAGCTGGAATATGTGCAAGTGTTCATCTGAGTGTAAATAAAACAGGTCCCCTACCTGGATCTTCTAAATCACGTTTGAAATCACTTCCATTGGCTGCCGTCTAACACACGGCGTGATGCGTCACTCGCAAAACGTTCTTAATGGATTGGTCATCTCACGATAGGAAGGAAGAAGAAAAATTGGAATAAAATCTGGGAAAAGCTCTAAAAAATATGGAAATCGTTCTCTATGAATATTTAGGATTTCTTCCTTTGAATATAGAATAACATATAAGATGTTTTTTTGCGTACTCTCGTAGTGAAAAAAAATGGCAAAGAGAGTGGAAATCGATGTAGACTTTATAACACGAGCACAATAGCATATATAATGTTATTAAGTTTGTGATTAACTTGTATTGGAATATGTTGTAATTGATAAATGCGTAATCAAAAATGTACTTTCTTTTCAAATTAAATAACGTCCAGCTGGCAGCAGCATCTTTCACAACGTAAACTGTACAGAAATGTTATTTTAAAATACCTTTTACCTTCATGAATCTTGTTTACTTATTTATTGTGCATAAAACTTTTAATAACATATATAGACAGTTTCCATTTGATTTTAGCTAATAAAACATTTATATTGGATTCAAACATTGGTTTTATATCAGTCTGGCGGTAATAATTCACATTAATGGGCAGTAAAATTCCTCATAAATGATGTACACACAGTTGGAGAATGCCTAGCAGTGGTCCACAAGCTAACCTTCATCTTGACTTTCATCCTAAGTGCGTGACTATAATAACCATGGAACAATTTGATGGCCTTGGCGGTGTAGACAAGGAATACGACCGTGATTATAGTACACTTGAATATTGATAGCACAAGAGTAGTATTAACCAATACGTTACCAATGTACTGATGTAGGGTGTTCACAGCTCGATGCATGACGATTGCTCACCAAAGATCTTCTTTCAGGATAGTCGTGTCGAGTGCTCCCCTCTCCTTAGCGACGTTTCTCCTAATCGGTTGGCTGCATCCTCGGGCGTTTTTTTTTTGTTGCAACACGTTATCTATTATACATCGGTATTTATATCTACGAATTCCATCAGGTTGCCGCACGATTTGGCGTGACAGGGCATCATTTCTAAAAATACAAGAATGCGATACACGACGCAAATTGTAGGGCTGTCAATCAGCAAGAGTACTGGAGAGGGAGCAGAGTCGAGCATTGCTTAAAAGCCACTTGCAGACAACAGCTGTTACCATGGTTGCATTGATGTTTTACATTTTCCAAAGTGTCATCGCTTGAGAGTTAACGAAGAGGATTCGGTTGTTGGTATCTGGCTAAAACGCGCCCCATGTTTGTACGAGACACTATGCTGAAGCTGTTTCTTACGCCACGCAGCTCGACGCAATTAGGTGGTACGCGCAAAGTACGGCCTCTCACAACGAATTACGTCTAATACGTGTATTTGTTGAGATTTTAGGAAATGGTTTTGGGCGCTGTAGCTTTCAACAAATGGGTACATGCAAGAAAATATATCGCGGATGAGGATCGGTGTATATCGCCTTGCTATAGTTTGAAATTCGTACTCTTTAAAGCACTACGTGTCATTGTGTAGCTACTGCACTCTTAGGTCTATGGTCTTATACAAATAATGTATTTCTATGAACACATTTTCAAACAACGTTTTTAGCAATAACTAAAATAAAAAAAAACAGAACAAGGAGTGCAATAGAAAAGATTAGTAATACTTCGTAAACAATGATTTTACGTTAAAAAAAAGTCCATATTGTATTGTATGCTGAATTATTATTAAATTTTTAATGTAATAATAAAGTGATTTTACATCAATCAATGCAGCACTGTATTGAAACACACATGCAATGGTCACTGTATATGCTTCTATTATAACACACAGTAGATACAACTTATGTATTGATGTAGGCATTCCCGGTTCTACGTAATAGAATTGCTCTTAATAACATTTCTCATACAGTTTATTTCAATCATCTAAGGTTTTGTGTTTAAAGTAAACGTATACTTTTCGAATGTGCATTCTTTGTATCAAGCTATGGGTACCTTTTTGCCAGTAATAAAGATGTAAGGCAAAGAAAATAGGCATTAACAATTTTGGCAGGAATGCAAGTGTCAAGATCTTAAAACACCACTAACTAAACTAAAGGAAGTCGCCTCTCGTGTGGGCCGATAATTTTCATAGACAATGCATGCAGTATCAAAGAATTGTGTTTGCATGTTTAGCCACAATAATGCGTGTGTTTTTCTAACTTGACACGTTTCGTTTAAAGGCGTCTATTGATAACAATACAAGATCTTAACACTTGTAATTTTGCCAAAAATTGTGGTACCTGTTTACATCCTTTCTGTACTTTTCACACTCCCCGTAGGATTGTTCGATAAATCTATTCGTTATATAACCTTTTTTCTGTGTTTTTGCTTAAACACATAGATATTGCTATAGCCCTAATACTATTGGGGTAAATGATGTTAGAGAGCACCTATTATGGTTAGGACAATGCACAAGCGGATGGCACAGCATATACCATGAGCGAGCATGTTTCCCTTGCCTCGGTGCTGATGTTTACTCGTGGCAACTGGACCTATTTATCTCATCTCATCTCATTATCTGAAACCGCTTAATCCTATATAGGGT
>JAZEWT010000013.1:18229402-18240123 GCA_036362905.1 Mordacia mordax
GGAAACGTTGGGATGGAGAGAGGAGGAGCGCTCGACACGGCTATCCCGAACAACGCGGCTTTCGGTGAGAGATCATCATCAGTGGTTGGTGATATCTGAATCCCCGCTCTCCTCTAAATGATACTCGTGGATATTTTCCATGACCACTATAGAGGAGTAGACAAAAACATACTTTAGAGAGGCCGCATAGAATTCCCTCTGAGAATAATAATGAAAAAGTAAATTCTATTCATAACAGGCACTTATTCATTCAAATTCGAAGGTATGAATTTTACCAATGAACGACTCAGAAGCACGAGGAAACTGTAGAGAGCAGCCACTCAATTAGCCTGCACCAGCATATCCAAGATACTGGGTCCTGTATATTATAATATTGTTGGCCAATTCATATATTTTTTAGTTATGGGAGAAAACAGGAGAACCTGGAGTAGGAGAAAACACAAAGCTCCGCACACAAAGGCACCCGAAACAGGAATCAAACCGCCTTGGGTAAGAGTTTATTCTTTGTGAGGTGCAAGTTTTATCATTGAGCTACCCTTATACTTCCACTAGCAGTGGCTTGAACATGTAATTGCAGGGATGCACCTTTACCATGGGAATATAAATCTCTTGCTGGCTTGCAGCTTTAAGAGGAGATGAGCAACTGCCCTTTGCTCTGGTGAACATTGGAAACGTTGTGACTTTTTGACTTTGACTTAATTAG
Organism: Mordacia mordax; assembly: GCA_036362905.1. Lineage (NCBI taxonomy): Eukaryota > Metazoa > Chordata > Hyperoartia > Petromyzontiformes > Petromyzontidae > Mordacia > Mordacia mordax. The sequence continues at coordinate 18,230,106 of JAZEWT010000013.1, forward strand.
TGGCATGTTCTGTCTGAGGTAAGCAATCAAAAGGAGGCCAGGATTGAAAAGAACATATTAATAAATCAAGTTATCCGAGACAGGCATGCAGTACTACTCCGTGATTGAACCGAACATGCAAATCTATCACGTTATCTCTGACAGCTGTGCAATACCCCATCTTGATGAAATAGGATTCTCCACGTGGCATGTTAGCCAAGAAAAGGCACACATCACGCCCAAATGATTGCAATGAACATGGCAATATGCACATTTTCTGCTGGATTCATACAGTGAATCTCCAACGAGTGAATAGCGCATTCAGGGTTTGCGAGATTGAACAAAAGTGGCAGGCACTGCTGTGCGAAATTTATGTCTTTCAATGGTTTGGAGGTGCCTTACAAAATCTCATATGAGAGTCACTTGGGATTGAGGTATGGGCGGATATGCGAAAATGTTGAATATGTGAGCATGTACAGAAAATAAGATCACGTCGCAAACAGCTACGGAAACCAAAAAGACCGCAAGCTGCTTTAAGCGTCAGAAAATGCGTTAACTGTGTTTGAGAAGTAAACGAGCATATGTGATATCAAGTCATTAAACGTGTAAGTTTTTAAAGCACCTTATTAATATTCCTAAAGCACTGTACAGGGATTCTAGAAACACCACCTGGCTAACGCGGAGAATTCGAAAAGCTTTTCTGGTGTGGACTAATCCATTTCAATGAACATGTATACATCAATGTGTATTTTTTGGGAAACTGGACACTTTCTGAGAGGTGTCCGTTCGCTGTTTCAAGATCTTAACACCTATATGATTGCCAGAAATGGTAAAACCTCTTCTCTTTTTTATATTATGATCAACCCTTGGTAAATGATTGTATATAAATAAGCAAAGAGGAAAATATATGGCTATGTGTGACAGTCAGACTTCTGAACATTTATATAAAATAGCAGCTAAACCGTGCACAAATTTTGCACTGGGACTGAAAGGTTAATTGGTTAGGGTGGCCATGTGATGATCGAATATGCAGCAATACTGAGTGTGAAGAGCTCTGGGTTAAATTCTAGCCGTGGAAGATTAGCTGGATGCACAGTGTATAAAAGTGAACCTGGGGTTTAAACATGATCAGTCCATCAGCTTGCTCCCTCTGACACGATTGGGTCCCAACATTTGACAAATTTGATATTTATTTGAATGTCCAGTAAAGTTTTTTTGTTACCAACCTAATGTTTTTTTTGGGCCATTGCAATAAAATATATTAATTAAGAGGTACATTTATGCATCTAAACAAGAAATACCATTTGCACCGTTTGGTGTCTATAAAGGTGCCAACTATATATAATATATATAACTAAATATAAAGATGCAATTATTTTTTTTATAGACAGTGGTTAGAATTCTAAACTTCTCTATAACACACACAGCATGTTACCCCTGATGCTGTGAAGGGATCTATTCACAACATAACCTGTGTCCACAGTGCTTCTCTGCCCTGTCGCTCTCCATATTAAAGCATTCACTCCTCGTTTATGAGTCATTTTAACACGGATGTTTAATTGCAAGAGAGTGATGCCAGCTAACAATCCACATTATGTGTTGTCTTCCAACGCATGTGCTCTCTATCCAATATATTTGTTTTGCCAGTGCCTCCAAAACGCATTGCATTTATGCAGCGCTGTAATTTAAACAAAACAAACTGACCATTCCTTAATAGATCCTCATTCTCTTACAATAGAGACGGAAATCTGTTTGGGAATTAGACCGCCTACAAAATGAGGTCTACCACTGCAGGTGGAATAAAAACATACAACTGGATCAGAACAATAATTTAGATTTTATCAGAAACTAAAACAAAATGGGTACGTTTAATATGAATAATAAAGCTTTCATAATCCCTTGCAGAACATCTAATGAATGGATGTTTGACGTAAAATCGCCAGGACATATAATAGGGGTTATCGTTTGTATTGTTAGGCACAATCCTATTCCACCATTGTAATCTATCTCATAAATGATTGTCTTAAACTTTTTGAAAGCACGATTAATATTTTTGTGCCATAAAAAAAGTTTTGTCTGCCAAACACATTTATTCAGAGCAGACGAACTTTTAATACTTTCAACTATCTTGTTCACCTCTATTTTTTTTTTGGCTTTTCCTGTCCATTATATCTGACACCAGTTCAATACAAGATTGGCAAAGAAAGTATCCTCGGCACAGTAATTTCTCAAAAAATGACTTGATCTTTGCTCCTGATTGATTTCATATCCTCCAAACAATCTTTATCAGAAATGGGCCTCCATTTGTCTCTGGGCTTCATTGATGTTATACAGTAGTCGGCCGAATTGCTTAAGGAAGCACTGCATTTCGTGCGATTATCTGCGAATTAACTGACAAACATGGTGGATATACGCTATGGTACTTTTTTGCCAGTATACAAATATAAAATTACAATAGGTTTTACCGTATCTGGCGATTATGCAGGTGTTAAGATAATTGCCAGGCAATTATGCAGGTGTTAAGATCTTAACACCTGCATAATCGCCAGATACGGTAAAACCTATTGTAATTTTATGGTGGATATACTTCATACCTGCAAGTTAGTGCGTAGACGTTTTGCCGTATTAACAAAAGCAAAAATAGCGTGATGGATGTATTTTCGATACAATTCTGCGGTGTGCTTTTGGCAAAATTGCACCACATTTATACCTTGTGCATTTGCATCCACGTGTATAACCGCTGCGGGCGTCTCTCGAGGCCATACTTTGATGACATTGAGAAAGGAAGAAACACAACAATAAAGCCGATTGAAATATTTCAAGAGTTTGAAGTCGCCACTCCACAGGTATCTGTTGAGAGACGGAATTTTGTAGAGTGCTTCCGAGGAGGAATTTATCCGTGCACAGAGCTGTGAGCAAGAAAAAGAGTCCTGCTGATATTCAGTCCTGTAGACTTGAACGTGCTTTTGACATTGACACTTTCACTTTGATGTATGCCATATTATATCTCGAGTGCAATACATCAATACGTTATGCGTAATTATGTCTTGGTTCATACATAATGTATTGCACATGGAGAGGTTATAATTTGTTTTTGTATTGAAGGATGTGGGTTAAAGGCCAGGATATTTTTAATTGCTCTTTATATGGGGAGAAAGATTATTATTAATATTACACCTAATGTCTATTGAGTTCCATCCCAATCTCAAAAACCACCACATCCCACTTAAATCCCTTAAATGACCACTAAATGTTTAATAGATATACTAGCATCGTATTTTAATATCGAGAGGTATATGACTCACATGGAGTGAGGAGAATATTTTAATAATAAAACAAATTAAAGTAACTTATTTAAAGTACTGGCGGCACGGTGGCCCAGTGGTTAGCGCTGTCGCCTCACAGCAAGAAGGTCCCGGGTTCGAATCTCTCGGCTCGGGTGGCTTTCTGTGTGGAGTTTGCATGCTCTCCCCGTGTCCGCGTGGGTTTTCGCCGGGTACTCCGTTTTCCTCCCACAGTCCAAAAGCATGATCCTGGATAGGTTGATTGGCTCGCAGACTAAAATTGTCCCGCAGTGCCCGGCGATGGACTGGCGTCCCGTCGTCGGGTGTATTCCTGCCTTACGCCCTGTGTTTCCGGGATAGGCTCCGGCTCACCGTGACCCTATATAGGATTAAGCGGTTTCAGATAATGAGAGATGAGAGATTTAAAGTACTGATATACGTTTCTTCACTATGGTCGGATGGGTAATGCAATATAAAAATCGAGCTCATGTAAGATCCGCTTTTTGTCTGATTTCAGAGGCTGAGTTTCCCATTTGCATTCTACGGTCACATATTTGGAAAGATATATACCAAGCAATTTCCTGGCAAGGCATTTCAAACGATGGACAAGCTTATTTAACGGCCATCTCAATTAACTCATCAGTACAAATTGATTCTCTCATTATCTGAAACCGCTTAATCCTATATAGGGTCACGGTGAAGCCGGAGCCTATCCCGGAAACACAGGGCGTAAGGCAGGAATACACCCGACGACGGGACGCCGGTCCATCGCCGTACAAATTGATTAACAGCACTCATTTCACAGGTCGGTTGTGGCGCAGGAATAAGCGCTGCTGCCTCACAGCAAGACAGTCCCGGGTTCGGTTCCCGGCTTGAGTGACTTTCTGTGTGGAGGTTGCTTGCTCTCCCCATGTCCGTGTGGGTTTTTTGCTGGGTGCTCCGGTTTCCTCCCACTGTCCACGAACATGCCCAGATTAATTGTCAGCACGACGCAAAAAAAAGCGCTCTGCTGCTAATTAACGTAGGCAGCAATGTCTCATCATCTCATCTCATTGTCTGAAACCGCTTAATCCTATATAGGGTCACGCTGAGCCGGAGCCTATCCCGGAAACACAGGGCGTAAGGCAGGAATACACCCGACGACGGGACGCCAGTCCATCGCCGGGCATTGCGGGACAATTTTAGTCTGCGAGCCAATCAACCTATCCAGGAGCATGCTTTTAGACTGTGGGAGGAAACCGGAGTACCCGACGAAAACCCACGCGGACACAGGGAGAGCATGCAAACTCCACACAGAAAGGCACCCGAGCCGAGAGATTCGAACCCGGGACCTTCTTGCTCTGAGGCGAGGCAGCAATGTACTAGCCGCATATACTGGGTATAGCCCTACCTTGCGCCCTGTGTCTGCCGGGATTGGCTCCGGCCGCATGCGACCCTGTACAAGAATTTAGTGGGTACTGATTCTGAAAAAAAGTTTCACAGGTCCTGCCTGGTGGGGTAAAGTATGGGTACCCCCCACCTCTTCCAGTTCGGCTCGAAAGAGATGCCACATATCCTTGAGAAGCACCCCCGCCGCCCCTCCCCAGTGCTGTCTGTCCTGGAGGCACTTCCACCAACAGAGGTGTGAGCAAGGAATTGCAGGACTGAACCTCTGCTAAGCGTTCTTTCCCATGTGCCTGTCAGTACGACGAAAGAGGATATATGAAATAAGGAGCTTGTTCCAACAGCCAATGTTCTTCCATTTTCTAAAAATGGCGGTTTGGTCTAGAAAGCACGGACTGAATGTGTAATGCTAAATCATAAATCACGACCACGCATACTCGAGAGTCTTATATATTTATTCATCGCTATGGTAGATTTGTCCAGTTTCTATTACAGTTTTACTGGTCTACGAGATTGCAATGTTCCACGGGAGTTGTTAATTAACGTTTCCAAAAAAAGTATCTGAATTTGAATTAACTCACAATTTCTTTAACTTTGGCTGTTGTATACCTGCAACGTGTGGATTAAAGTTAATACATATTTGTCTCTTCTTTTACGCCTCACTTAAATCTTTAGTGTAACTTTCAGACATTCGTTACCTAAAAAAAAACTGGCAGTGTCGTGTACGCTGTAGATAAATGTGCAAAGGTTGTTTAAAGTTTGCACAATAGGATAATAACATCTTATCACTTGACATTCTAGGTCACAGTAATTACTGTAAAACCAGTGTGCTTTTTAATAAGAATCTCGGCTCGGGTGCCTTTCTGTGTGGAGTTTGCATGTTCTCCCCGTGTCCGCGTGGGTTTTCGCCGGGCACTCCAGTTTCCTCCCACAGCCCAAAAACATGCTGCTGCATAGGTTGATTGGCTTGCAGACTAAATTGCCCTCAGTGCCCGGTGATGGACTGGCGACCCATCGTGGGCATATCCCTGCCTTGCGCCCTGTGTCTGCCGGGATGGGCTCCGGCTCACAGCGACCCTGTACAGGACGAAGCAGTTTCTGACAATGAGATGAGATGAGAATTCTCATACATCGGGCCATGAAACCCAACACCAGTACACTGATTCCAATCATTGTTGAGACTGGAACCAGGTGTGTCATTAATTATTCCATTCTTCCTCAATACGTTTATCCTCGTTTTTTTATTATATATGGTTCGTACACTGGACTTGTAATTTGGAGGTCATCGGTTTGTTTTCTTGGCATGGCAGATGAAATTATAAACAAGTTTTGCTAAATTCCTCTGCCTGTATCATGGGTAGACCGTAATTAATTGTTTGGCAGCTTACGTGTGGGGATAAAGTTTGGGTACCCCTGGGTCACACGAGACATCTGGCCAGTGTGAAGGATTAGAATGAAATACCATTTCACGGGGGCGGCGCGGTGGCCCAGTGGTTAGCGCTGACGCCTCACAGCAAGAAGGTCCTGGGTTCGAATTTCTCGGCTCGGTTGCCTTTCTGTGTGGAGTTTGCATGCTCTCCCCGTGTCCGCGTGGGTTTTCGCCGGGTACTCCGGTTTCCTCCCACAGTCCAAAAGCATGCTCCTGGATAGGTTGATTGGCTCGCAGACTAAAATTGTCCCGCAATGCCCGGCGATGGACTGGCGTCCCGTCGTCTGGTGTATTCCTGCCTTACGCCCTGTGTTTCCGGGATAGGCTCCGGCTCACCGTGACCCTATGTCGGATTAAGCGGTTTCAGATAATGAGATGAGATGAGACCATTTCACGGACCGTTCTAGAGTTTATTTTCGTGGTGCAAGTCTGCTAGCAGTGCCTTAAGCAAGTAATTGCAGGGCTGCACGTTATAAGGCGGTGACATATCCTAATGGTGGAAAATTCACCACTCGTTAAATATGTCCATGGTTTGAATCCAGTGGGTGTTAATAGTTCCCCTGACTTACTCACACGAAGAGGCTGCTGAGTGTCGACATCACGGTACACATTTGACAAAACAATTTGCGACTTGTTCAGTTGAAATATACATCGAAATCATTGCCCATAGTGAAAAAAACTGGTAGGACCATACTGAATAAGGACCATACTGAATAAGTGTGGTCCTACTAGGACCGTATAGTGAGGCTTCCCTCAGTAAAAAAAACATGTTCATAAATATCGCCTCGAAAATTTTCAGCAGATAAATCTAATGTATAAGTAACAATGAAATAAAGGTGTTGTTATAAAGTAAATTGATGCATGCGAAGGTGTTTTGTGTCATAGAATGAATTGTTTTATATATATATGGGCTCATAATTGTGTCGGGACAACCAAAAAATCCCCAAAATGTTGTAATTAAACCAATCAGACGGGATACACGGCCATGGTATAGTATTTCTTAAATCGCACAGTGTTATAATCATTTATATTATCCACATCTGCATGGGTGCACAGTTTAATCAATGTTGTGCGCTGATTTACATTTAAAAGTTTTACCTGCAAAAAAAACCCCCAAATCCAGTTCATGTTACTTTGGTCAAGCAGCATGTATTACTTCCCCACTGACTTTGTCAAATTACTACATGGTGTAGTGAATTACTTAGTTTTAGTGAGAATGTTCATTTGCTCTTTTCATGAGTGTACCCATGTGGAACAAATCTCTCAGAAGTTTCTTGCAAAAGTTTTTTTGCTTAAACTCTCATGTAATTCAAATGATGTCTAATTCAAGAGCCTGGACTCCATTTTCAAGGTCCTGCGAAACGCCCTGCTTAAGTTTAACCTCCACTTCTCCCTGACCACCCTCACATTTAGGCACTGAAAGCAGCAAGGGGTTTGAACTAAGAGACGTACTGGTAAGGGCGGCGCGGTGGCCCAGTGGTTAGCGCTGACGCCTCACAGCAAGAAGGTCCCGGGTTCGAATCTCTCGGCTCGGGTGCCTTTCTGTGTGGAGTTTGCATGCTCTCCCCGTGTCCGCGTGGGTTTTCGCCGGGTACTCCGGTTTCCTCCCACAGTCCAAAAGCATGCTCATGGATAGGTTGATTGGCTCGCAGACTAAAATTGTCCCGCAATGCCTGGCGATGGACTGGCGTCCCGTCGTCGGGTGTATTCCTGCCTTACGCCCTGTGTTTCCGGGATAGGCTCCGGCTCACCGTGACCCTATATAGGATTAAAGCGGTTTCAGATAATGAGAGACGTACTGGTAAACGTACTCATGGGCTGCACCAAGCTGGCCATCGACAGGGCCATGAAGACCGCCATGGAAGGAAACCACCCGCCCAGCAGCCTGGGCATCTTCCAAGCTCTGGTTGGTGCCAGGCTGTGGCTGGGAGTTCCGTCGCAGCGTGCTTACACACTCTGTGACCGAGTTCAAGGAGCAGTGGGCGCTGGAGGGGGCCGCGTGCTCGGTGACGGACATCAGGGAACTGCAAATGGAACTCTGAGCGTAGGCGGGATGGTGGGACCGACGGCACAATGAAGGACAACCATGGGGAGATGGATGGAAAACAGAGAGATGGGAGAGTGGGAGAGACTGGAGGTGAGGGTGAGAGAAGGTGGGCTATAAGAGCTGAAATTATGATTTGAACTGCAGTTCAAAAATACTGAACTGACGTTTTTACGGATATGAAAACAGTAGTCTTGCTGAAAGCATATTTACCAGTTTTGCTTTTGAAATTACCATACGCACGTCTTAAATAATGTATAAATTAATTAGGTTTATTGTTAAATTAATCGATTCATCACATACACTGCTATTGCACTGGATTAATGCCCTTCTGCATACGTTTTTACAACAAGTAAATTGAATATCAGTTTCCCAAGTCATATTTTGGCAATACAGTTGCAATTTTTTTTTTCAAAAAAGGAGGCTTAAAGGATGTTTTAAATTTTCTCAATTATATTGGAAAACATTTCACTCGTTCATAGTTCACGTTTATTTTGTTCAACATGAGAAATTAAAAATATGAAGCAATGTTCATTGATAAATTCCCTATAGCACAAGTCGACTTAGAAAGCTATTATTAATCTGATCATAGCAAAATAATGTAAAGGAAAGGAGTGAAAATAATATTATTTGCACTTCTAGAGAGATTTTCACCCGAGGGTCACAAAGTGCTGCACAGAGCTGTGGAAATAACGGCACGTCATCAACAACAACGACATATGAACAGCAAATCAACAACAATATAGGGTTTTTTTTCATCTTGTGCACTAGATTAAACCATTTTAAATACCAATCGTTTTTAAAATACCAGTTGTATGGAAACTGGCAGGTTCATAATGTTCAGTATTATAACAACAGATATTTATTAACGCCGAACATTTTGCACATACAGGAACACTAGTGATTCCTAGCAACAAAAGCAACATAGAAGCCAATAAAGTACCATTTAGGAAAAAATTTTTTATGGATTTTTAAGCACGGTAGCACAGAGCAAATGTTCCTCTTACAAACCTGACCTGAGGGTGTAGGATGGATCAGTGAATACAAGGTCAGCCCTGGCCACCATTTAAAAGAAGCAAAGTGATCTATTGTAAGGCCTTTAAAATTTCCCCCTTCAGGTGTGGGCAATGGGGGTAAATTGAAGACATTGTTGCTCAGCCGCTTCGTCGATTCCCTCTATTGACCACACCTGGCATCGGACATTGTAAAGACCCACAATGGGTCAATCTGTGTCTCTGATAAATTGAGTCCGGAGCCAACTCAGGATAGGCGGACAACTTCTCTCAAAGGCAATACGCGCGCTGGCCATGCAGCAAAAGAGTTCTGAAGGAGCTGCTTGTAAGCTCTTGATATGCTGAGGTCGTGCCTTGTCGTGCTGTCTCCTCTCGTGACGTGCAGAAGGCAACACAAGCATTCTCCCGACACTCACACGGCTCCTATCATATACTCCATGGAAGATATACACGTGGTTGATATGCCATATGGTGCTCTTATAGCAAATTACATTATTTATTTTTATTTACAAGAATTTATTGCCTTCGTTAATAGTATTTTGCCGTCGACTGTAGCTAGGGTGGCATGCTGGCGCAGTGAGCAGCGCTGCCGCCTCATACCAAAAAGCACCTGAGTTAGGTTCCCAGCTTGCCGGGTACTCTGGTTGCCACCCACTGTCCAATAACATGCCGCTGCCTAAATGAATTGGCCTGCTGAGTGAATTACCCCCCTACCCCACAAAATTCCCAATGATGTACTGGTGTGACATCCTCTGCATAGCCCTGCCTTGTGTCCTGTGTCTGCCGGGATAGGCTCCGCCCCCCCTCTCCCACCCTGCGACCTTATACAGGACTGAGCAGGTACTGATACTGACAGACCGACCGATCTGCTGCAGCTGTGTGCACA
>JAZEWT010000013.1:18245096-18266053 GCA_036362905.1 Mordacia mordax
AACTCCACACAGAAAGGCACCGGAGCCGAGAGACTCGAACCCGGGACCTTCTTGCTGTGAGGCGTCAGCGCTAACCACTGCGCCACCGCGCCGCCCATAGATCAGAAATGCTTTAAACTATTCATCTTGCAATTGCGGGCGGCACGGTGGCCCAGTGGGTAGCGCTATCGCCTCATAGCAAGGAGGTCCAGGGTTCGAATCTCGGCTCGGGTGCCTTTCTGGGTGCCTTTCTGTGTGCAGTTTGCATGTTCTCTCCCCGTATCCGCGTGGGTTTTCGCCGGGCTCTCCGGTTTCCTCCCACAGTCCAAAAACATGCTGCTGCATTGGTTAATTGGCTCGCAGACTAAATTGCTCGCAGTGCCCGGTGATGGGCTGGCGTCCCATCGTGGGTATATCCCTTCCTTGCACCCTGTGTCTGCCGGGATGGGCTCCGGCTCACCGCGACCCTGTACAGGACTAAGTGGTTTCTGACAATGAGATGAGATAAGATCTTGCAATTGGCATGCAACTCCCAGACCTGTGGTTTTGCACTGCCCATCCTAATGTATCTAATTGAGACACCTTGCAACGGAAGAATAAAGACTAGCATAATTTGAATTTTCTCCCCCACAATAGAAATTTCTAATTCTTTCAAAAGGTCACACAGCAGTCAGCGTTGGCTTCTGTGAAAGTGTGTGTCCGTATGTTTCTATTCAGTACATGGTGCGAGTGGTAATGCATCGTTAATCGCCTTGTGTTTCCAAACCTGGCAGCTCAAGTCGGATTCTTGGGAACAGCAAACATTGCTGGTGATTATCCACAATAAAACACTTTCCGGCTGTTTCAATTACACGTGATTGTCGTAAACCTGCCTCCACTCGACACAGCCAATCAGTCAGCTTTTGTCACGTGAATAGAGGCAGGCTTACAACAATCACATCTTTACTACGGGCGGCAGGGTGGCCCAGTGGGTAGCGCTGTCGCCTCACAGCAAGAAGGTCCCGGGTTCAAATCTCGGCTCGGGTGCCTTTCTGTGTGGAGTTTGCATGTTCTCCCCGTGTCCGCGTGGGTTTTCGCCGGGCACTCCGTTTTCCTCCTACAGTCGAAAAAACATGCTGCTGCATAGGTTAAATGGCTTGCAGACTAAATTGCCCGCAGTGCCCGGTGATGGACTGGCGTCTCATCGTGGCTATATTCATGCCTTGCGCCCTGTGTCTTCCGGGATAGGTTCCGTCTCACTGCAACCCTGTACAGGACAAAGCGATTTCTGACAATGAGATGAGACTTCTCTACTACGTCAGCAAACCGGTGTGTTAAAGAGCAAACCTACAAGATTCAAAGTGCAGCAGGAAGTTTAACTGAACATTGCAATCAGCTTCATCAGACTCCTTGACCTTTTGCCAAGTTGCCTAATGAACCCAAAAGTGCCCTGCTGTGGATCCTATTGGTTGGGAAAGCTGTCATGTTATGCTCATCGTTAGTGATAACCTGAACTAGTTATGGTCCTGCACTAGATTAGTGAGTACCTGGAGTACCTGGTGCCGTAGGATGAAGGTCAGCACTGGGTAGACAAAATGCGGCATAGAGCTGTGTTGGAACCACACCATCCTGCCTTGCACCGTGCAAGTCTAAATAGGTGCTCACAAACAACACCATGCCCCAACAGTCTGGGAAAATGTGTATGAGGACTCTTCCAGTATAAATCTACAGTGTGTGTGTGTGTGCAGCCACAGCAAAATATTAAAGCAGCCTATATATACCTAGTATACACTATTCCATTATATAAGGGAGATATATTTATTAATGACATTTCAGATAGGAAAGAGCAAGAATGTGCAGGCATCATAATATGTGATAGGCTGTCATATTCAATTTGGCTCTGGCTGACACTACGGTATGTTCATTTATTTCCCATTCTTGCTCTTTTTGACCAAGTTTATTGCTTCCCTCATTTGGTTTAGATTTTATTTGGACTCTAATGTTTTAGTCCTCATTTTCAGGCAAATGCTACCAGCTACTGAGGTCTTTTTTTTTGTGTGTGTGTGTCCGTTTCTGATGAGAAAATAATAAATTAAACGTGCATCTGTCCGAAAACTGAACTGACATTCTAAATATGTAAATGCGTGTATGTTAGTAGAAAATCTATATGTAAAAGCACATTCAATTCGGTGTTTAATTTATCAAAAGCTCTAAGCCGAGAATATGTTTCTATATTGTATTGCGTGCTATAAAATATGGATATAATGTGAATACATATTCTTATTAGTTAGATTGAAAAATAGTATTATGAGATAATATATTTGGAAAATGTTGGTTCCTGGACTCTTATTTTTCATCCATGATATGTTTTCCTGCAGTGCATTTGGTTATTTACCGATGGCCAAAATATATAATGATGAATTGTGACAGGAACTCATCGGAGGAAGCTAAACCGAAATAGCAACACGGTAATAATATGCATACAGATATCAACGCTTCTTAAAGCCGCATGATTAAACGCTTCAGTGTTTCATTGCCATTTATAAACTCCACCTTTCAACTATTAGCTTATGTCAACATATGCCGCACGACTTATACGTGGCACATAACAGCCTTCACGAGCACGCTCGTGATCGTTTTATCACCGAGCCGCAACGCTGGCCCACGCGACTTCTCCTCCTCCCCCCTTCTCAATCCCGCGGCCAAACACCCGGGCCACCAGCGTCTCCCCCAGCCTCCCACCGTGGCCACCGCACGGCACGAAACCCCTGCCGCACGGAGCCCCCCTCTATCCACATAATGCAGTAACGGAGATTTACTGGGCCTCGGCTGATTTATAGCTGTGCCACACCGGCACCCCCCCTCACACCCTGACCGTGGCTCTGTGCGCGTAATGCAGTCGACTGGTATATATTTTTTTTGTTGCTTCCTGGCAGCACTTTGCAAACCCTTCACATCTGTTGACTCGCCTGCCCTTGCTATGGCCTTGCCAGACCCCATTCTCTCCATCATTCGTTACACTGCGGGCGCGGCTGTCCGCGCAGCGTTAATCTCCGTACGCCGCGCGCAGTGCCCGCCGTCCATTGCGATTGTCCGTGTGTTGTTTATAATTAATAATCATAATAACAATTGCAGTCGTACAGCGCTCTGCACCCGAGGGCCACAGAGCGCCGCACAGAGCTGCGGAGAGAACGGCAAGGTCAACAACAGAGACTGAGAATGGAAAATCAGCAACATTTTTTTTTTTGGGGGGGGTTTGCCTGCTTTAGCCCGTGACAGTTGGACGTCACGGATGAAAATATTAGTGCCGTCGGGCGGCACGATGGCCCAGTGGGTAGCGCTGTCACCTCACAGCAAGAAGGTCCCGGGTTCGAATCTTGGCTCGAGTGCTGCTTTCTGTGTGGGAGTTTGCGAGTTCTCTCCCCGCGTCCGTGTGGTATATCGCCGGGCAATCCGGTTTCCTCCCAGAGTCCAAAAAAAAAAAACCATGCTGCTGTATAGGTTAATTGGCTCGCAGACTAAATTGCACGCAGTGCCCGGTGATGGATTGGCGTCCCATCGTGGGTATATCCCTGCCTTGCGCGCTGTGTCTGCCAGGATAGGCTCCGGCTCACCGCGACCCTGTGCAGGATTAAGCGGTTCTGGCAATGAGATGAGATGAGATGAATTCCAAATTATGAGCACATGGATGGTTAATTTTCTGTACCACGCCATGATTTTCGTACAGACAAACTCACGAAAACACAGGCACATGTACATTTCAGTGACCGTTTGTATTTTGCCCTGTTGAAGCCGAGACCGGTAATTGACAAGCAGGCAGGAAGCCAAACAGAGAATGGATAAAAGCAAAAACATGACACATAGCAAAATCTCAAAATAGATTGTTAAATTTAATATCTTTTTCTCCCACATTTGCATTTGAAAAAGATAAGGTTTTGTGTCGAATGCCCTGCCTACGTTCGCCCAGTCCTGGACGAGATGTGGTTGCTTTTTCTTCTCGTCAGCTCTTAGCTGCTGCACTCTGCTCCTGTTCTCATCAAATTTGAACCGAATGGCACTGCGGTGCGGAGCGGGCAAAAGTGCACTGAGGTGTGGGGCTTTCAAAGGCGTGTGCCAGCATCATCGGTGTGTGTTGCCCTTGTTGGCGCATGTGAACACTTCACCGTGAAATGTGTCCACCTCAAAGGTAGAGGTGCAGCCTTATAATCGCATGCTTATGCCACTGTTGATGGAAGGGCCTCCACTCGAAGGAGCTCTGCTTAGCCCCTCTAGGGTCACCATTCTCAGCCGGTGGATCGTGAACCAAGGCCACCTAGCGATCCGTGGAGACCAGACACGAGCCGGCCAAGTGGGCCTTGAGGTGCAGAGTTGTTGAGAACTCCAGAGGTTATTTGGCGAACCATTTGAACGCTGACCAGACAGACATTTTCTAAGAGGTGGAAGAACGCGCGTTTTAAACCACACGAAACTTAGTGCTGAAAATAATAATCTAGAAATCTGTGTACAAGTACATTAATGGACAATGGTGATACATTGTTAAGATACACAAACATAAGTGATGCAAAGTCATTATTTGTATAGTTTTATTTAATGCACTCTATGATACATAAATGATTGTTCGAATTGTTTAAATATTAGCACCGTCACGCTGCACGAATAGCTTTGTTTGTTTTTTCGTATTGATAAGCTATTTAAAATGCACACGTCTCTCTATCCGCAACATGCAGCCAAGTGGACATAGATAACAAACTGCAATAGAGCTCTGGGCAAAGAACAGGATTAAAAGGTAGTCGTTCACATAATTTAATTAGGGAAACGTATCATTAGCTGAGCCTTCTCGGCTGGAGCTAATATGATTATAGTTCTGTATACTGGGATGAGCCCAGCATTCTATGTCGTGCCATCGGATGTTTTTCTACTTGCGTTGCTGATGCCTGCTGCTTTACATAGGGCTGTGATATGACATGGTTATATAAGTGAACGTTGTGGCGTCTCTGATTTATAGGGACTTACAAATTCAAGGGAAATCAAAGCATGTCTCTGTCCCATACGTCTGCAATGAAAATAGTGTACTCGTGCATCTGTGTGTGCGCGCGCATCATTCCATAAATGTGTGATTTTTGTAGTATTTGGCAGTATTTCAACAGCACTGTGCTTCGCTCTCGACAAGTCAATATGTGTTCTTATTTGCCACCAGGATTACATTCCCATTATTCTCACATCATCCCGACCTCCACTTTTTTTTCTGGCCAAACTTTGCCATTTCACTGAAGCACTCCATTCACGGTCTCTGAAATTCTCGCTTGCAGCCTTCGTTTGTACAGTAGGAAGCCTGTGTGCTCTCCAGTCATGAACATATTATTATTCCGGATATGTTTAATCGTGAAAGAGTCAGCTGCAATGCTAGTTTGTTAACTAAGTCTGGATGTTATCTAGTTGAATTTCAGGGTCTTTGAAGCTTATCCTTGCAATGTTTTGGTTTAGATTTGTGAGTGTTTTTTTGTGCTTTGTGTGGATTTGGCAGAAGGATTTCCCACTTTAACACAATGTTTGGCAAGTTCATTCAAAGCATTGGGGAATCCACCTTCAAATATTACATTTTTTCCCCACGAATTAAAAATATACCGCTGGTAAAAGTAATAACATGAAACAAACACCAGTTACAGTACTGTATTTCGATTATTAGTATATCGAAGAGCTGTGTTATATTTGTTGGTGATAAATACGTGACTGGATTAAGAAAATCATGATCTCAATGAAAGTTTACAATGCGAGCGGATATAGCATGTAATTTTTTTTTTCCATGTTTGTTCATAAAACGGTCCCTAAACGTGCCACAAATAATCGGTGCACAGCATATAATAGTATGTAACTTTTCTTTAATGAGGCCACTGGCATATGTGTGTGTTTCCTCTAAAGGGTATTTTAATCGCTCGAAAAATGATCATCTTTAACCCCGTTGAAGAACACCTTGAACTTGAATGTGCTCATGCTTGTTACCAGTCTACACGTATGTCACCGGTCTCAGGATCGAGTGTGCATCTTCTGCACGTTGATTTATTGAGTAGGATGGGATTTGCTATGCTTGGATGAGCTCATGACTGTATTTAGTAGCCTATTGTGGAGTTATTGCCAGCGGTTTAATACATTTCCGTGCCAAGTGTGGCTATTGCCCTTCATATATTTGCGCAGCGACAAGCAAGCTCAATTTTAATAAATGGTGTCGGTCACTTGCGGCACAAGATATAATCGACTTGTGGCCCCCCAGAACATTTGTAACTCATTCGCACTCAAGAATACCACGATTCCTCCACTCCATAATCGACATTTTCCAGTGAAAACTACACACGTTTTTTTTCGTGAATTATTTTGAAATAAATGACAGGGCTCTACGTGCTAACTGTATTAAGTTTGTTGCTATTTGGCATGCAATTAAAACGTGTGTGGCTTAGTGCATTTTAATTTAATAAAATCTCTCGGGCAATTTCAAAACACAATTAATAATCAAAGTTGCCCTGATAAAAAAAATGCAGTTGGTTGCAGTATCAGCATTTCTTAAACGATGCAGAACTAATTCAATAAAAACAAATATCTAGCTTGGTTCACTTTTATTTAAGGGCTCAATTATCCGATTAATTTATCACATGCAATTAATAGAAGCATAAACAAAATTGGAGAAACATATATAACCCCGCACATTACTCCTAAGTTAGTTGTACAAATATTCCTAATTTGTGTATGAAATGAGATTACATATTATGTACTATTACCATAAATCACCTGTGCCATTAAAACGTTTTAAACTATAGCGTGTAGTATTTTATCTCATTGTCAGAAACCACTTAGTCCTGTACAGGGTCACGGTGAGCCAGAGCCTATCCCGGTAGACACAGGGCGCAAGACACGGATATACCCACAATGAGACGCCAGTCCATCACCGGGCACTGCGGACAATTTAGTCTGCAAGCCATTTAACCTATGCAGCAGCATGTTTTTTGGACTGTCTGAGGAAACCGGAGTGCCCGGCAAAACCCACACGGGCACGGGGAGAACATGCATACTCCACACAGAAAAGCACCCGAGCCGAGATTCGAACCCGGGAGCTTCTTGCTGTGAGGCGACAGCACTATCCACTGGGCCACTGGGCCACCGGGCCGCCCGAGATGTAGAGTTACCCAGGATTAATACGAGTTTTCAACTCAGTGTCGGTGGGGTTGCGCAGGCCAGTGTTTTTGTATGCAGGGCATGAGCGAGCCTCACGGCTGCTGGTTATTTAATTTTACCATCCCTGTGATTGGCGTTGTGATTCGGCTAAAGGGGAAATTGCTTCAGTGCTTGTCACCTCTGCTCAGCCCTGTTCCTTCTTGCCACCTCACGGTGCAAAAAAAATGGGGCTGCGTCTCCATTTTGTCCATCACAACAGGTCCTTCAATTTCATTTTATTTATTCAGCCTTTATTATTCTTCTCCGCAATATCGCATTGGTCCTGAGGTTGATGCTGTGGCATCTGCATATATAAAATCACAGCATTTTTTTAAAATAGTGCTGCGGCACCCATAATTTAGACACATAAATATTGAATTTTCAAGCGCCTCTTCTCCTTGTGTGACTGCTGGTTCATTCCCGTTACGACACCTCGAGAAAAATCCACGCACACAGAAGCAGTCACGAAGCCTTCGTAATATGAGATTCAGAGATGAAGAAACGAGGAGGGATTCTTACACTGCCCCCCCCCCAGACCTTCCACTTTAACCCATCCTCGAGACGAGAGCACAGAGTGGCGGGTGTCTCTGTGCATGGCCTGTGTTGTGAAGAGCCGATGTTCACCTTTACCCTCTAAAAATGCTCTCAGCTGTGGGGGCTCGACGGTCATGCTACATACAACCATAAACCAGGAATATTGATTCAATTGACCATGGAATTGGATGGTCGAAAATTGTGCTTGCTTTTAGTTAAGGGGAACACACCATAAAAAATGCATTAGCATTTAGATAAAGGTACTGTCACTTGTGCTTTCCATACTGATGATGTGCGAGTTAATTCTTATGACTTTCCTGGAAAGTGGTATGATGGTATATATATAAATAAAATGTAAATCATACATTCTTTAATTTTCCGAGGAAAATCAGTCACCGCTGCTTTAACAGTCGTATCCTAAACAAATCAAATGAATGAATGTATCGGTCTGTATATTTATTTCAGTGATAAAAAAAATATCGCTTGATGCTGAGTTCATAAATAACCCAGCGTATGGCAAGTGTTTTACTATAATAAAGAAATGCAGTGCAAAAGAGTCCATTCTACAGCTCCATCCAAGAGTGGCACAACCCATCGCACTGACGAACAACGCTAGCAAATTTCACAGAGCAAGTGCATCTCTTATATAGACACTCACCCCCTGCTGAGTTAATATCATTTTCTCATCTCATCGTCAGAAACTGCTTAATCCTGTACAGGGTCGCGGTGAGCCAGAGCCTATCCCGGCAGATACAGGGCGCAAGGCAGGGATCTACCAACGATGGGAAGCCAGTCCATCATCGGGTACTGAAGGCAATTTGGTATGCAAGCAAATTAACCTATACAGCAGCATGTTCTTTGGACTCTGGTAGGATACCGGAGTGCTCGGCGAAAACCCACGCGGGCACGGGGAGAGAACATGCAAACTCCACACAGGAAGGCACCCGAGCCGAGATTCTAAGCCGGGAGCTTCTTGCTGTGACGCGACAGAGCTACCCGCTGGGCCACCGTGCCGTTTTCCTGCTGTGAAAATTAATTGCTGTGTGTAACCGAGCGGGGATAGAAATGCACGTGACCTGCAATCCAGCAGTGGATCACAAGCAAGAGTTTGCGAAACTCCCTTTGCACGGACATCGAGTTTCCAGAGTCTAGCGCTGGGCTTACTCTGTCCGCTCCAGTTTCTCCAGAAATGTAAACACACGTTTAGTAATAGATGAGATCTTAGTAAATAGAGGGCCGTGGAGCAAAGCGAATTGTTGGTGCCGGCTTAGCGTATTTGGTTGCTTTCCTGCTTCTTTGTACATTCCCATACCTCGTAGTAATGTCTCTCTCTCTCTCTGACTAAAACTGCGCGTGTCATTAGTTTAAATCACGAAAGCATTTGGCGGCCTTCTTTACAACAGTATCTCTTTGCAAACAACCTAGCAGTGCGACGCAGTGCTCATTCAGTTACTCGCTGCAAACATCCCGAAAGCTAAACATTGCCTGGCGAATTGTCTTCAAGTCACGCGTGCAGCAAGCAAAATGATCGTCGTCACACCTAACATTTGAACACAAAGCGGGAGGCATTGTGTTTACGAGACAGCGGGAGATTAAAAAGGCAGTCGCACATAGAGTGAGGCAGTGGCCTCACAAGGTCAAAGCTCGTCTACAGCCAAGAGCGAGCCGGTGCATTTACGTCAGTCTCTTGACACCACCTATAAACACACGATACGGTTCTATCAAATGGAATGCATATGCAAATTACAGGCATGAAATTGCACGTTAAGAGGCGTCGACTGAGAAGGATACATTACCAGAAGGGATGAATACATGCAGTGGAGACTAATGATGGTGTGGCTACCAAAGGTGGAACATGGCCTTGAAGATGTGTGTCACAGAGATGGAGTTGTAAAATTTGCTTGTATGCACACGCTGGATGCATTTTTGCTGCACAATAATGTAAGCGGTAGTGATGGTAGGCCTTCATTCAGCAGTGGATAGTCCATGGCAAATGATGACCATTATATAACTTAATCAAACCCATGCATTCCTGTCAATGGTGAAGATTGCTTGCTCGTCAATTTCAAATTTTGGTCATTTAAAGCAGCTGATTGCCTCGGATCAGTGAATTATTTGGAGCAGCAATTTAAGCTGTCTCTCTGTGTGCTGTGGACAGATCACTTAAAAATGTAAGTCAACAGCGGACACATGTTCACACTTTGTTTAAAGATGTAACTATATTAACCATATACAGCATTCAAATTTGTGTAAAAATCGTATTACCGAATAATATACATTTCTCATGTAGTTTTGTTCAACACTTTCAGAATTTTAATTCCTCTTAAATCTATGAAAAGGACCATCGCTGTCAATGTCACATTTTACTTAATTACAATGCACATGACTGATGACTCAGAACACGTTTGGTGGGTTGGAAGACATTAATATTGAAATTTAGCGGTCTTAATATGAATGCATCTCTTGCTATCTCTAATATAACTTATCTTTAGCCAGAAAGCAACTTAGGATACTGAAAAAAACCCATCGAATTGACTTAAAATATGAGTTGCCATCACCACCTAATTGAGAAAAATGAGTCACTGGTTTGAGAATACAGTGGCTGATCCACAGGGGGCTGAGGGGCGACGTGAGTGTGAATACCTCTGTGCATTTGGTCACAGTGGCTTTGTTGAAATGCTCTATTATACAAATCACTCGACCAAACATGATTGATGTATATAAAATTACAATACAGTGGCAGGACGATACATCATACTTATAGACAACAGGACTTAAGAATGTGGCATGTGTACGTGCGGCTGGAAAATGGCAGGCAACCACCAATGTATACTTTTTAAAATCACCAAAAATGTGATTGCTGCTGATTGTTCGATTCTTGTGCCGTTGTTGTTCGCGTGCCGTTCTCGCTGCAGCTCTGTGAAGCGCTTTGTGACCCTCGGGTGAAAAGCGCTCTATAAATGCAATTATTATTATTGTTGTTTATGAAAACATCCTTTTCTCTTGTTCTGCATTACGACTTCCACAAACCTATGCAGAATATCACCATTGGAAGATTCTGAATGCAATGTAATTGGGTTTTATGTAAGTGGTTTACTATAGTAAATCCGCTTGCTTGACAATTGCATTGATTTATTCCAATTTTATCTTTTGAAAAAAAGTGCTTTTTTTTTGTACACTTTCCTCACTTGCAAATGTTATAAAATTGCACTCTAGGAAGCCTTTAAGCCGCCTGAGAATATTCACGTAAAAATTGGACGATGTTAGGGGGGGTTGTAATGAGATCTTTGGATTGCTTTTACGTCAATTTGACCGTGTTTTCTGGTAGTTTGTCTACATTTTTTAGCAGCTGCTCGTGCATTAAAACTTTACCTTCAACATATTTTATCGACCGTTTGGAAGTGTCATTTTGGTAGGTCCAGCGCAGACAGGCAATTTTTCTTTATTGCTCAGGGGATTAGAGAAATCCCTTACACCTTAAAGTATGACACAGAAACAAACGTAGAAAACAACAAAATACAAAAAAATTACAACTTTGTTAATAATACCAACTCTGAAATTATCCTGTGTCATTTTAACCAACATTTTAGTTATTTGAAATTCTTAATGACAAGTTAGTAGCTTTAATTAACCGCCCAATATATGAGCAGCATTGTAAGTATTCCAACTACTTTCGTGCGCACTTAGTTTACCATAAGCAATCTTAAAACTCAGTCAGATCAATGAAACATGTTTTAATATTTTCCCAGTAGATTTCATTTTGGAAATAATAATTGACCTGACCAAATGAAGGAAGGAAAGTGTTCCATATTTCTCCAGCCCATTAGATTGGATCTTCCCTGAAACTAAATTGTTTTGGAAACCCAATAACTATAGATCAGAAGGGCTCCTTGGGACCTTCAGAGGTGTCCTGTATTGGTGAGACACAATTGCTGTACACACCATCATGTACCTGTGAGCCTCTGTGGGAACTGGTTACTTTGGTCATTTTGTCGATGACCTATAAAGAAAGGAACACGCGCATTTGGGCGCGACGAGTTTGCTTGTTTTTGTTATAATTCCGAAGTCAGTGCCACCAGGGATTTCGAACTCATACCGTAGAAGTAGATCGCGACAGAGTAGCTCGTGCGAGGTCGTGTCGAGCGTTTCTCCTCTCTCCTTCGTGAGAGGATACGAATGACAGCAATTATTGTGAAAGCGGGCGCATGTTTGTTTAATGTTGAAGGCATTCGTTCCGAGAGAAAAAAATTCAGGAAGTCGCAGAGGGGGAAATTATCCACGTGCTTAGCCAGACGAGGCGTCCTATATTTTAAGATGTGATCGGCCAATTAATTGATGAGTGACTGTTTTTAGTTTTTACTATTGTCAGCCATAAGTGTAAATTTAATTTGTTTGCTTAAAATATTTCCTCTTGAGAATGTGGTCAGTATTTGGATGAGCAAACTATGTAAAATAGAGAAAAGGTTTTTACCATATCTGGAAATTAAACGGGTGTTAAGATCTTGAAACACCAAAATTGACACCTTTCACAAAGTGTCCAGTTTTTAAAAGCCATACACACTTGTGGCAAAATATGCAAACAAAAAGCTTTGATAATATATGCATTGTTCTTAAAACTGATTGGCCTACACGAGACATGGCTTTCTTTAGAGCCTGATTGTCAGTGCTAGAAATGGTAAAAAAAACCTTTTCTCTTTTACATATGTACACTGGCAAAAGTACCCATGGTATAAGCCCACTATATTACATTTTGATTCTATATCCATGTTTAAATAATATTTTTGGTGAACTAGTTTTAATGTTATGAACAGCATTGCATTTCTATACGCATCGCCTCATTATATGACTCAGAGTATTTTTGATCGACGTTTTTCTGTTAACTATCCAGCCAATTTAACACGCCCTCATACTGCGTGCGTGTAGTTTTTAATTATGAATGGTTCATTTTAGGCATGTACGCTTGTCTCTATAGATTCATCAATTGTGGGGGGAATAGGAATAATGCCAGTGTGACACAAATGAATAGTTAATTTGATAAAATTGCAGAGCTCACTTTGCATTTCCCCCACGTTTGAAACAAGAAACTATTCATTATTTACCACTTTATTCCATTCATTTCATTTCTTGTGCTAACATTATTAATTGGTGGCCCCATTGCTCATAACCTATGGTCTCCAAAGTTTATTAAAAAAACTCAACATGATACAATGGTCAGTAAAATTAGGCAGCAGGTTTTACGGATATTGTTGTTCTATATGTTGCACAGGGTTTTCAAAATTGCCTTGTATGTATTCAAGTATTTCACTTACCGTAGTTTATTTGTTGTCACAAAACAGATCATATTGCTGTGTACAGGAATAATCCACATACAGTTAGTTGAACAATGGAACTCAGCAAACACATCGACTTTGGAGAGTATCACTGAATAGACACTCGCGGTAGTTATGGACATGTTCAGTAGACATCTGCAAATTATATTGGATGCACAGTAATCACATGTAATTGTTTTGTCTTGCAGAATTGATGTTGTGATATCAGAACCAGTGCTGTATTTGAATGACGAGGCTATTCAAACCAGAGCATCTTTGCTTTTGTCTCCATTCATTTACCATTGCTGACTACGTTAAATAGAGGTCAGGCTCTCTTGTACAGGCCCTATAATCTGTAACTCTTTTCCCAGTCATCTGTAGCTGTTGACTACCTGCGCTGTCCCAGTACAAGACTAGCTAAGATGTCACTTGCCAGAGAGGCTCCCTCTTGCCAGAAATCACACTGAAGTATCAGGTTAATAATAGAACATGCTCAGCACTATGCTACCAATTTTAATTCTTATGAGGGTGTGAATGAGTATAAAAGCGTATGATTTTAATTCCAGTGGGTAGGTGATTGGCATTACCATCATTGTCAGTACTCACTCAATCTTGTAGGAAGGTCACGGAGAGCTGGAGTCATTCTGGGCAAACACAGGGCGCATGGCAGGACCGCACTCAGAATGGGACATCATTCCATTGCAGGGCACTGGGGAAATTTCGTCAGATCCGTTAACCTAGGCAGCATGTCTGGGTAACGATAGGAAACTAGCAGAGTTCCCTTCAAAAACCTACGTAGACACAGGGATAATAATCAATCTCGACACACAAAGGCACCTGGGCTGAGCATAAAACCCAGAAGCTTCCTTGTTGCAGGGCCGTAGCGGTGCTTACTGTGCGATCATGCCCGCAAACTGGCATTATGTAACGTTAAGTCAATAAATAAGTCCACCCAAGCACTCTTAGTCAAGCTTAAGTTACATAAAATATGATTTTCACCAAGACATCCATGCCAATGCCTTTTCAGTAACTGCATCAGTGAACTCTCTTGCTGCGACTGTGAGCTGACGGAAATGTTAATATTTAAGTAAGAATATGTTTATTAAACTAACAACAATTTGTATCAGAATTGTGATAGAGTGGTGGGACTGTGGTAAGGGCACCGAGTTTCATTGCCAGCCACGGCTCACATCACTGACAGGTGAAGAATCAACGAGTGATGCCCCCACCCACCACCCCCTCCACAGTCTGTGCTGATCAGCGTGGTGAAGTGTGGTCAACCATGGTGGAGAGGGCTTTCTCTAGCTGACAATCTTCTTGAAATTATCCATTAAGTTCACATTTAGCTGCAGGATTTGCATGTCCGAAAGGGGTTGTAGTGAGAATTATGAGCCAGAATCGCTGTCTTAACTTAATGTCAGTGATTTAATAAATATATATATTCTATCTCCATACTCTTCACTGCAATCGACTCATTAATTGACATGTTCATAATTGGGACATTAAGAATTCACTATGGATTTATGAATTTTTTTTTCTAAGAGCTCTCTGCTGCAGTGATTTTTTTTTATCAATGTTTGCGTGTTTTTCTTGTATATTTAGTGACTCATAGCACACTGCAAAGCCACAGCAATTCATCTGGGAATCATGTGTGGAAGAAAGCAGAAGGCTAATGTGTAATGATTACAGGGCATAAAACCAAAAAATACCACACTTAAATTCCCTGAGAGAGCATATTTTATTCAGGGTTGTGACTTCCAAATTTATGCCCCGTTTCGAGGAAAAATAATTGAGCCCAATGCTCATGAGGTGCCTGCTTGGATTGAATACGAACATACATGTTTGATGTCCTCCTACACGGACATGAATGGCACAAGCACGTATACATTTCACACTCTACCTTACCTCAGGGACCCTTCTAGGGCATACCGAGACATTGTTCCCTGATAGCAGTCAAGGTGACCTTTGTGTGACATTGGCCCAACAATTCGTGAGAATTCTTTTCCAACCTTGGGCTGTTCCCTGTAAAGAGCTTCCTCAAAGAGGGCAGAACATCATCATTGGACTACAGCAAGTGTATGCAAACGCTATAACAGTCTTCTGCAATGCAAGGCATCTTGCTTTAGTAATGCTCTGCAGATTCAAATGTTGACGAGGTGATCACAACGACTCAAAGGAAAGACGTCTTGGAATATTAAAGGGCGCTCTTAATAATGTACTGGACAGTAACTTTCTACCGACAGTGGAATACAGTCGTGAAGATGCCAAGTTTTTTATAATACGGGTGATTGAAGATATGGCTTAGAGTTTGAGTTATTATTATTATTGTAAAGTTGTGTCTTTTCGAAATAAAAATGTTGGGTGTCTTGGCAATACCTGTGCCACCCGGTGCGAAATCTGCCAATTTGGTTATACTGCATGTCTAAGTCCTATATATATATACAAAAGCATAGCAGAGTATTCTCTTCTTAAGGGCCTACAGGTTGCTTAGAGTGAAGTAAAAACTACATATAGTACACAAAGCACAAAGGAACACTGCCAGAAGAGGTAACATTATAACATCGTGATTATCAACTTTTGAAGTATAAAGCAAACAGGATAAACTGAATATTCAAAATGTAATTTCGAGCACACAGGATGGCAGCGTCTTTGGGAGACCTTTTTCTAGCAGTGCATGGATGTTGACTGATAATGATGGCATCATATGGTTTGATGCAATATATATAAATGTCTTCAGCATATTCTTTGACGCAAATTTACTTCAGATAATTACCTTAGGGCGGCGCGGTGGCCCAGTGGTTAGCGCTGACGCCTCACAGCAAGAAGGTCCCGGGTTCGAATCTCTCGGCTCGGGTGCCTTTCTGTGTGGAGTTTGCATGCTCTCCCCGTGTCCGCGTGGGTTTTCGCCGGGTACTCCGGTTTCCTCCCACAGTCCAAAAGCATGCTCCTGGATAGGTTGATTGGCTCGCAGACTAAAATTGTCCCGCAATGCCCGGCGATGGACTGGCGTCCCGTCGTCGGGTGTATTCCTGCCTTACGCCCTGTGTTTCCGGGATAGGCTCCGGCTCACCGTGACCCTATATAGGATTAAGCGGTTTTAGATAATGAGATGAGATAATTACCTTTATGGTTCTGTTTAAATCCACAATGTGCTAATCCACATTTTTCCCGTACACATGCCGGTAGATGTAAAAAAATATATAACGAATTACGTATTTCCGTACGAATCACAAAATATATTCTGTTCGACATTTGTAAGGTGAATTTTTCTAAAGTCAGTGTTTCTTACATAGGGGGATATTTGATTGTTTTTGCTTGACCATGGCTGATGATGCATGAAGTAAAACTCTAGGTTAGTCCTCAATGCTATATATTTAAAAAAAATTAATGTTTAGTTTTCAAATGAAATAGTATTGTACTGTCCTTAAAGGTAGATTTTATTTAATTTCTTTTACTGGCCTAGTTTAAGCTTTCCCTTAGGCCGAGCATACCAGCCACAATTCCCCCAATTGTCTTTCCTTGCGAAACCCATCACTGTCAGTACCCACTTGTGCTTGCTCATGTCCTGTCAATTGCCTTTTATAATACTTTTTTTTCTCTTACGAAATCTGGAAATTTCTACTGCATCCCAAACATCCTCCATTGTACTGATGTAGGTATTCGTGTCTCGATGTATGACAATTGCTTTCCAAAGCAGTTTTTATCTCTCTCTTCAGGATAGCCGTGTCGAGTGCTCCTCCTTTCCCCTTCATAACGTTGGAGAAATCCTCATCGGAAGAACACCTGGGAAGCCTCCAGTGTATCAGGCAAAACGTCTTGAAGGAGAATGGGTTAGCGCTCGAGACAGCTATCCCAATCCTCAAGCCATCTGGACACTTTTGATTCCTTTGGTCAGATAATAATAATGATATGCATTGATAAATATGAGCGTGTCTTTCATTTGTTTATTTGCGTTGCTGTATTTTAATTATCTAAAATGAATGGAGTTCGTTGGAAATTGTATCTGCTATGGAGTGATGAAATAATAATAAAATATTTATTATTTTCCTTTTTTTTCTTACTATTTATTCACTTGACATCCTTCGTGGATTATAGTCATTATTTTATCTAATTGATCTTGTTGATATGCCGTTTCACCCCACAGCTATGTGCAGCACTTTGTGACCCTCGGGTGAAAGGCGGTTTCGAAATGAAATAATGATAATAATAATAATTGCATTTCCAGAGCGTTTTTCACCCGAGTCACAGAACGCTGAATTATTATTCATTACGTGCAGTGGCTGAAATGTTATATCATAGAATCCTGAAGGGTGCTATTGCATTGCAGATGTTTTACTCCAGCTGTGGATTTCCCATGGCTGCTGATGATGATACCTCAATATGTTATACCATTGCAGTACCGCAGGGCTGTGAATGATGGGGAGAGCTCACAGGCCTTCATCAAAAGAGCGAACAGACCAAGGCTAATGCTATACTATCCCTGTTCACGTCAAACGACTACATTACTTCCAATCCGGTCATTGACCTGTAGTTAGTGGAAAATTCTCACCATAAACTATGAGCAGTGCATATTAATTACAAACTTTATATGAAAAGATTGAAGTGTATATGTGATGTCAATTGATGTGTGCAATTTTGCGGCTTTGCAATTTGATGGGTGGCATGATGGGTCACACCTTATTACCAGGGCCTATTTTCCAATACAGCATACTTTATACTATGCCTTGAGGTTGAGAAAGACAGATGTGTAAAATGGATGCAACATTTGAATTTCAACTGCTGCTCATATGACAGATGCCTGATCTGATTTGGCAGACGCAGATGAAAATGTTTCTCTAAAGATGTGTGTCAAAACCTTTTGGCATTCATCAACAAGGGGGTCAAGGATGCTCATTGGCATATGATTTTTTGAATTTTCTTCAGAGCAAGAGCGAGGCAGTGATGCGCGGTGTTTCGTTGTGACATGGGCAATACATAATATAATACAATTTATAACGTGCCGCGCAAATCCCATGCCTCGTCTTGGATGAGACACGGGTATAGAGGCATAGCGAGGAAACCGCGCACTGTAGGGGGGGGGGGCGTTTCTTCGTTATGAGAGGAAATCTGAGAATCTTGAGGAATCCCACGCAGAAGAGTGAGAGAGAACACCAAACTCCACAGAGACAGGTGCCCGAGATGGGAATCAAGCCACCTCGGGTAGGACTTTGCTTTTCCTGCGAGGCAGGTGATCACTACCAAATGTGCTCATAATCAGCTGATAGTTGCAGGGATAGAGGAGGTTTCAGCTCTGCTATAGACCTAAGCTTGTGATGGATAGAGGTTTCACTATGGACCTTGCCAAAACCAATACTCTGGTCAATACCCTGGTTTAGGGTGAACTTTATTCTATTCCCCACACTCTTTGTGAGCAATGGCATTGCTAGCCATAAGTTTATAGAATTTTTGACCGTAAAGAATCATGATGCCATTCACCTCAATTCGCACATTTGTGGTTACGTAATTGGCGCAGTTCCATGTATCAGCTCTCTGCATGTAGGTTGAACCTGGTTGACTCTGTATCAGCAACAAATCTAGAGGAGACTTCTTCAAAGCCTGTGCCGTTCTCTGATCTCACTTTGTCAGCTATTATTGTCGCTAAACTCTACCACAATCCGCGTCTTTGTGTGGTACCTTCTTTCTGTAATCGGTCCTGAGATTCATAAAAATGTCACGTTTTAAACGCTCAATCGTTCCAACAGTACCTTGGCAAAAGCAAATCTATGACCTTCAATATAATCAATGTGTATAAACTCTGCGAAGCAGATTAGTTGCTCATTGGGGTGCGCAGTGGTACGTGCAGCTAAGTGACCTGGCTGCTGGGTCCATTTCAGTCGGTGTCAAGATGAGTCAATGTGACCGTGAGCTTACACGCAGTAGATTGTTGTGAAGGCACTGGCAGAATCTGCCCTCCAGTGTTGGCTGTGGGGGGAATGAAACGTGCTGCTCTCTAGGCAGAATAATTATTATTTGTTATTTATCAGAGCGAATAACGTCATTATAAAGGCATAGCAAAGACTTCACAGAGAGGCGGGGGAGAAGAAGCTAGCAATACAATCAACAGGCGCCAACACCTACCAGACACTGCATTTTATATTATGCAATGTTATCGGCCAGTTATTAATGAGCGTGTGGGGGGTTTTTTAGTTGTGGGAGGAAATCCGCAGGAAATACACGCAGAACAAGGGTAGAACAGATGAACTCTATACAGAGAGACACCCTAAGCAGGAATCGAACTGTCTTGGACAGGACATTCTTTCTGTGAGATCCAGATGTTACCGCTGTGCCACCGTGCACTGCAACGTAGATGTGGCAGCGGGCAAACGTTACTGCCCAGGCTGACAGCAGCGCCCATGCTGTAATCCCTTGTTTGTAGGTGAATGGCAGTGAGTAAATTTAAACCTACGCGGGAGACTGAACGTCGCCAAGGAGGGAGAAAGAACACTCGACATGGCTATCCCGAAAAGAACAACAATGGGGAGCAGTTCTCGAACATCGAGTCGGACATTATTACAAGTAATGTTACCGGTCTTGAAATATGTTAGGCCTAGGTTCAATTCCTAGCTGTGAGTAGCATCGGGAGAGAGATAAAAAACAACTTTTAACTGAATCTCTCCTGGGCTTCCCCCTTTGGTGTCCATCAAGAAGGTTGACTCAGTCTTGACGAAGCTGACTCAACCTTGAATGAGCACCTGATGGGTGCAGCAGCAGCAGAAATCATCAAAAAAAGAGCCACGCATATGTTGCTCTCAATCACTTATTCATGTGCCATGCTGGCCTTAACGGATGCGTGCCCACAGCATATTTGAAAATATTTACCTGGTATTTATGTGCGTAAAATTAGGGCCTGGCCATTAATGCAAAGTTGCACATTTAGGGTGATATGAGAGGGCTGCTATCAGTGTATATGCGTTCAAAGGCTTTAATTGGCAATAATGTGCACAACGGCAAGCCTGAGCAAGCTGCTTGAGACATAAAATGGAATTCGTTTCATTACATTCGTTTGAGGTTTAGTCGAAAGATATTGTGGTGTTTTGCTAGTCAGCTGCCTTCACATGCCGTGCGCCTTGTAATGTCCACACACGTTCCATTAACACTCGACCCCGCCGCTCTGCTTATCGGTCTATAGGGAAATCTTTTTTTTCTCTCTCTCCAAATGCTTGCGCGTGTTTTTGTGGGTTTTCTCGTCGCGGTCTGCGCGCGTGTGTTGTGCATGCGTGCAGACGAGGAGTATTTAAAGTTTTACGTTGGAATACAGGTCGTAACGAAGAAAATACCCTCAGCATTGCGTGCTGAGATCACAAAGTGTCTCCATACGTTCAGGCTGAGTCATAGTTTAAGGATACATAGCCCATGGTCAAATACACACGAAGCATTGAAGTGGGCGTTGGCCACTTGATTATTTACCATTATCTGTGCAGTGGTATAAACTAAGCACACTCTATATAATAATAATAATAATTGCACTTCTAGAGCGCTTTTCAACTGACGGTCACAAAGCTCTGCACAGAGCTGTGGAGAGAACGGCATGTCAACAACAAAAACAACATCAGAGCAGTTCAATTAAACCTCAAATAATCGCTATAATTTAGAGGAAGCAAGCGAAGGAAGGAATAAGTGTTCCCGAGCAGGCACAGTTCGGAAACGAGCCATCATCGCAGCAGAACAGTGAGCCGTAGCAACAGTCCTAGCCAGAGGACTTGAAAGCCTTACGGAACGAGTGAGTCTTGAGATTTGAAGATGCCGAGGGACTCAGCTGACCGAATCTCCAATGGAAGTGCATTGCCAGAGTCTTGGACAAGCACGTGATTGTCATCTCATTATCTGAAACCGCTTAATCCTATATAGGGTCACGGTGAGCCGGAGCCTATCCCGGAAACACAGGGCGTAAGGCAGGAATGCACCCGACAACGG
>JAZEWT010000013.1:18267631-18280483 GCA_036362905.1 Mordacia mordax
GGGATAGGCTCTGGCTCACCGCGACCCTGTATAGGACTTAGCGATTTCTGACAATTAGATGAGACGAGATGTTACTCCAACATCTGCGTTTGCTACAATTATTGATGCTTATACACGTATGCAGCTGTTAACGCTATTGGTACTTTTTGCCAGTATACGTATAGGACAGGTTTTACCGTTCCCGGCGAAACGGTAAAACCTGTCCTATACGTATGCAGCTGTTTGAGCATCAATGAGTGATATAAGCATTGCCCGTATACACACACACACACACAAAGATATTCACAAGAGACATAAGGTGGGGGATATATAATCCCACCACAATTAAAAACTAAAATAAGGTTCGGAACCGGTAGACTTGATCATAAGCATATAATACACACGCTTACTAGAGCTATAGCCCATGTGCATTGTAAATCACCCATCCCCATGGGTGGGTGAAAGAGAAATATCCAGAGCTTTTGCGTGGTACCCATGCGCTGGGCACGCATGTGTGTGTGTGTGTGAACGTGTCCAGACCTTCCTGAAACATCCCTACTGCCCTCTGTGTGCCGTGAGTGACCCTTGCGATTGAGCTCTCTCTTTATTCATTAAACGTAAGCAGCAGCGTGGCACCGCTCTGTGCAATACTTTGTTGAGATGCACTTCAATGGGATATTAACGTCTATCGAACGCCAAAGAGTGGAATGTCCAAGGTCGTGTAAATTGTTGAAGTAACTTAAGAAAACATAGATAACAAGAGTACCCACGCAATGGGCACGAATTCTCTTAAATATGAAAGTAGGAGAGAGGTCTCATATAAAAGTATCTGGGGGGTAGTGCCCACTCGTTCGGTACAGTTTTAATTGCCCATCTAAATATATTTATATGGTTTTGAAAGTTTGCAAGTTGAAAACTGATCATTTCCGATTAATTCTGCAATTCGAGGGACGTGTGGCAAGTTAATCCTGAACTGGTCTCACTTGTTCTGTAAGGCCTTGAAGTCCTCTGGCTGGGACTGTTGATGCTGCTCACTGTTGTTCGCTTGGATGACAGCGCACTGTTTATCTGCGCCTGCTCAGGAACACTTCTTCATTCCTTTGTTATTGGTTAGCCACGATTTTATTAGTTAGTTTACGTCCTTCACTGATTTATAGTCATTATATTACGTTAATTGATCTACTCTTGCCCAAACTGAGCAAGGTGCTGCAGCGTTGCAGGGCCTCGGATGTCTCATGACACCTCGCTCTGTGCAGCGCTTTGTGACCCTCGGGTGAAAAGCGCTCTAGAAATGCAAATGTTATTATGTAGCCATTAACTTAAAGAGAATCGATAACGGGCTGAAAAATACGATCTTTTATTGCGCTAATTAATCTGGCGACATGTGTTCAAACCTCTTGAAAATGTAATATAAAAAAAAACAACGCAAGAGGCTAGCATGGTGGTACAGTGAGTATCACTACCACCTCACAGCAAGAAATCCCCATAGTCTATTCCGAAATCGGGTGCCAATCTATGTGGGGTTTGCATATTCTCTCCCCATGTCCGTGTGGGTTTTCACCGGGTACTCCACAGTGTCTTTCCACTGGCAAAAGACATGCTGTTGTCTCGGCTCATTGGCTCGACTTAATTTGCACCTGGTGCCCTGCGATGGACTAGCATCCCATCATGAGTGTAGGCCTGCATTATGCTTTGTGTCTGCCGGGATAGGATCCATCCCGCCACGACACTGTACAGGATTAAACAAATGCTTATGATAAAAATTCTTATTAATAATGAATGCATTTACAAGAATATGCTTATAAGGCATTAAGCATGTCTTCACACAAGCAGGTGCTTTAAATCTCAGTTTCAACTATTTTACTGGAATTGTTTTTCTCATCTCTCCACCATAAGGTAGCTCTTTTTTGACAGCTACAAGAAAGAAGCAGGGCTCTCTCCCCTGCGGATGGCATGTATAATCTGCCCTTGAAATGCATGACTTGGGATAATTTGTTATGCATCTCAAGGGGTAGTGTGTCAGGCTTAAATAGAATGCCAGCACCAGAGTGCCTTCAGAAGGGCCACCTGTCATCTGAAGCATTTATCTCTGCCAATGGCTGTTTTAGAAGAGGCGGTATTAAACATTATTTGTCAACAACTCTGTGAGGACAGAAGTTGCGGTTTGATCTTTATTAGTCTGGCGATGGGAATGCCTTCAATGTGTCATATCAGACAGTTGTTAGTAAGTTTGTCACGATGCTATTTTTGTTTCAACATTTTATAAATGCATAGATTTAACAGGTGCGGGGGGGGGAATCTATTATTGTGAAAATTACTACAGTCATCAAATAACACTCATTAAAACACGATTACAAATAAGTTGCATAAACTATCAATATTTTTTAATGACCAGTCCCACAATAATACCTGCTGTTATGGCTTGGGAACTCCTTCCCCGGTTCACACAACTTTTACGTTTAGGGTGACGTTTATAGGAAGGAGCGATATATTAATCAGACGAGACCTATATGCGTTTTAGTTCCGAGAAATTCATTAACTGGATGTCTTTACACCGTATACAATTAGTCCATGTATTATTACTATAATGGCCTACCGACTCCTTTGGGATATATAATAAAACCTCTGACCATTTATCACCTGTGTTACGCACAGCCATTTTCTGGATTATAAAATGGTCGTCCCTGCCTGATTATAATGTTTGTACCTCAAAATGGTTCTGATCGGCCGGAATTTAGTGGCAACGTTTATTGAAAATGCAGCATTATTTCTTGCAGGAACAGTTAAAATACTCTTTCATACGTGTACACGAGGCAGTCATGAAGCTTTGCAGAATTTTCAGAAATAAAGCTACAACAACCTTAAAACACCGACGCTTGGGGCATCTGTACAGGCACAAGGTATAACAATAAATGTGTACGCTAATGAATAAATAAAGCAAAAAAAATATATTACACTGGATTCTGCAGGGCACTGATAATGCTGACACTTGGGAGCCCCAAGCAAAAATAATTGAAATCCTAGCAAAGTGAATGTAGAAATATAGGTACGGAATTTCGACTCCGTGAGATGAGAAACGTGGACATTGGATTGCGGTGTAGTGGGATGAGAGCAGAGAACCGCACTCGACAATGACAGAGTACTTTGACGATCACTTTCAAAAGCTGCTCTTCTGGGATGGCCGTGTCGAGCGCTCTTCCACTCTCTTTTTCTCACTTTTCACCTCCCACATGGGAGGCATTGTCAGGCGTCCTGCGACAGTAATTACTCTTCACCTCTCACGTTGGCTCCATCGTCACGTGTTCTGCGACGTACATCGAGCCGTAACAAAAAAAAACACCCTACATCAGTACAGAGATGTTTTGATCATTCATGTACATCTCATCTCATTATCTGAAACCGCTTAATCCTAATTAGGGTCACGGTGAGCCGGAACCTATCCCGGAAACACAGGGCGTAAGGCAGGAATACACCCGACGACGGGACGCCAGTCCATCGCCAGGCACTGCGGGGCAATTTAGCCTGCGAGCCAATTAACCTATGTAGCAGCATGCTTTTTGGACTGTGGGAGGAAACCGGAGTGCCCGGCGAAAACCCACGCGGACACGGGGAGAACACGCAAACTCCACACAGAAAGGCACCCGAGCCGAGAGATTCGAACCCGGGACCTTCTTGCTGTGAGGCGACAGCGCTAACCACTGGGCCACCGCGCCGCCCTTCATGTTCATTGACTTCAATATTTATTGGGATCTACATTTGCTTCACACTGTAGTGCATCTTCAGCTTCTTGGGGCCACGAGCATTTGCTTCATTTATTCATGCCTTCCACCGCTACTGCATTGACATCGCATTGTCCAGGGAAACACTGGTACCACATTTCATGAGCATCACCGGGTGGCGTGACGATCACAACGCTCGAAGGGGATACCTGGGGAAGAAATGCCCCTCAGTGGGACATTGCTTGCGTGGACATATTGGTTGGTGTTGCTATGGATTGTATAAAAGTAAGTCTCGCATCGGTTAATCTGTTGCACCAAAGGGACCGTGAGGTGATCCATTAAGTATCGATATTGGATCATCTTAATAGCAACAAATGATTGTCCCACCTAACTGAGAGTTTGGGTAAGCGCCACACGGCACTCATTGAGTATGATGGAATGTCCCTTGCCGCTCCTTAAAGGCACTTTCGTGGTTGCAGAAGGAAGGCACATTGTGCATGAAATTGTTGTGCCATGGCCCCATATTTCCAGAAGATTATAAAATAACAACTTGCTGTGTGACCTTAATGCTTGCTTAAGAAACCGGCCAAAGTTTAAAGCTCGAGATAAATCTCTGTATATTTCAAGACTGTGCGTGCATGTGCCTGCTTAGTTGTACTATTTTGTAAGTGTGTGATTTACTGACAATAGAGTTGTTTTATAAGAACTACCAAAAAAATATATATTTTTTTACTGTAATAAAACAAATTGTACTTTTCTATCCAGGGTGGGGGCGGCACGGTGGCCCAGTGGGTAGCGTTGTCGCCTCACAGCAAAAAGTGCCCGGGTTCAAATCTCGGCTCGGGTGCCTTTCTGTGTACAGTTTGCATGCTCTCCCCGTGTCCGCGTGGGTTTTCGCCGGGCACTCCTGTTTCCACCTACCGTCCAAACACACTCTGCTGGCTAAATTTATTGTCATGCTGAGTAAAACAAGTG
Source organism: Mordacia mordax (assembly GCA_036362905.1). Classification (NCBI taxonomy): domain Eukaryota; kingdom Metazoa; phylum Chordata; class Hyperoartia; order Petromyzontiformes; family Petromyzontidae; genus Mordacia; species Mordacia mordax. Next base: position 18,272,305 of record JAZEWT010000013.1, read on the forward strand.
CCCTGCGATGTTTTGGCGTCACATCCTAGGTATAGCTTCGCCTTGCACCCTGTGTCTGTCTGGATAGGCTCTGGCCCCCCACGATCCTGTACAGGATTAAGCGGGTACTGATACTGACTGACTTTTCTATTCACATCTCCTTTAGCCATATTTTCTGCAATGGCCATGCAATAAGTAAAGCATAACGCGGACAACAATATCATCAACTGAACGTTACATATAAGCATTTGTAGTGGGAATCAATCTTTAAGTGATTTGATCATGTCTAATCTTCTGTTGGGCTGTGAATATGTTTTCTATCTCACATCTGCTGAGGTAGCTGCTGCTTTTGTAAGTGGTACCTTCGACATGTGCCAGGAAGACATGGGTTTTCATAGCCAAATTTTACCCATTTCTTTATTGCGAGTTGAACCTCCATTTTTGTACATCCGTACCGATACTGCCCATTGCAAGTGTTGTGGTTGTCTCATGTGTTTTTTTTTATATTGCCTTGGAGCTTTGGGCCAGGGTGTGCACCACCCGTCGCTTCTGCCCCGGGTGATGGTGTGACCCAGCTTGTAGATACCTGTGAGAAGTGACATGTTTCTTCACCAGTGCCTCCAGGAAGGGGAGTTGGCCATTTTTATTCAGTGTCCATAGTAAATGTGATGTCGGGTGTATGAGGTCGAGGTGATTCCGGAAATCGTGCAGATTTTCTCTGCCGTGTGGCCACAAAACAACTGCGTCATCAATGTTGTAATACCGGTGAGTGGGTTTCAGTGTAGCTGAGCTTGTGGTTTAAATCTTTAACTCGTTGAAACATAAGTTGGCTCCTACAGATGAAACTGTGGACCCCATCTGCGTGCCCTCCTTCTGTTAATAAAACTCGCGATCGAACATAACATATCGGTTGTTGTAAAGCACTCACTTCCTAGAGAAGCTGTGTGCCTTTTTTTTTATTCAGTGATTTTAAATGTGTTGTCATAGAGAGGGAAATGAGAGAACGGAGTGCTCTGCATTACAAGTGTGGAGGTTTTTGTTTGTGGTTCATAATGAGACTCCACCGATGATAAATCTGAAGATGATTCCTTTACAAAGGCAGTCACCTGCAAACATGTGAAACGTGCACCTCTACTATTTGTCACAAAAAATATCTCTAAATAATATATCATTGTAAAAATGCTAATTGACAATTACAACAGGGCGGCGCGGTGGCCCAGTGGTTAGCGCTGACGCCTCACAGCAAGAAGGTCCCGGGTTCGAATCTCTCGGCTCGGGTGCCTTTCTGTGTGGAGTTTGCATGCTCTCCCCGTGTCCGCGTGGGTTTTCGCCGGGTACTCCGGTTTCCTCCCACAGTCCAAAAGCATGCTCCTGGATAGGTTGATTGGCTCGCAGGCTAAATTGCCCCGCAGTTCCCGGCGATGGACTGGCGTCCCATCGTCGGGTGTATTCCTGCCTTACGCCCTGTGTTTCCGGGATAGGCTCTGGCTCACCGTGACCCTATATAGGATTAAGCGGTTTCAGATAATGAGATGAGACAATTACAACACTTTTATTATGAATATGAATATTTATTATTATATGCTAACAAATACATGACAGTCCTTAGACTCATAAATAAACTTTAAAAACATGTAGTCTGCTACACAGTAATTCAAAAATAATGCCGTCTGACGAGTACATATGACTTTAGCACATATACATACGTGCATTATAACACGTAAGAAAGTTTGATTTGAATGACAGTGTTCTTAAATTCGAAACACTGCTTTATTTTATTCATGGCTGTTTAGGGCTACCTGTCCGATTAGTGTCACAGCATTAGAATAAATGACCATGTATTGCATTCGTTTAATTGTATTTGTCAGTGCTCTAAGATTGATGGCTTTCAAATCCACAATATAATACTATTATTGGATTTCTAAATGGAATATCGGTGTGAAGCTTGCCTGTTTTGGTTTTAAATGTACGACCTGTGCAGAACAAGACCAAAACATAGCACAATGCTCCCCCCAAAAAACATGTTTTATTGGAGTCTGAATGTGCAATATATTTGTACTGCAATGGTTGTTTCCAATTAACTCACAGGAACACTGAAGGAGAAACAAATAATAAACAATATTCCAATACCGTTACTCTTCACATATAAATGGAATAACATACCTAATGGGGAAACATTGCAAATTTTATTTCATATGGCAGTGGAAGCAATTTTAGAAGTTTAGCTTATTGCCACATGAACAAAATTGCAGAGTAAAGTTTCCAAAAAATGGTTGAACTTAGACTACAAATCAATTTCATGAAGCATTTCAATAAATGATGTGTGGAATGAAGCACTGGTAAAAGCAGCCAATGGAAAGCACAGTGTGAAATGCTATTTACTTTCGTTGGGTGGGAGAGAGGGTCGTTTGTTAATATTCACTCTGGGCGTGAGAAAAAAATAAGTTTAATATTTAAAACGCTCTTATGTTCAAGCTGCCTTGATGGCTTAGAAATCAGAGCAAAGAGCACCGTCGAGATCCAGGGTATGAATGGAAGTCTCAGCAAATCAGATCTCCAGTATGATCAGCTTAGCCTGGTCACGAATGACCGTGCAACACAACAATCAGATTACGTTATGGACATCGTGCACGGATAGAATGTCCGGATAAAAAAAAAGATCACTGGAAGGAACCACATAAGCAGCTCTCCTCTGATAGCGCCGGACTGCATCCGCTATTTCGGTTCCTGCGCGGCATCTTCAGGAAACCGGGTGGCGCTGCTGTTCCACAGCAGCCGCACACCCATCGTGCGCGGGTGCTGTGCGGCTGCTGTGCATCCCGAGCCACCGCGGGTGACCGCGACAGCATCGCGAACTCTGTCCTCGCTCAGGCGAGGCTCGCGAGATCTACGAGACCCGCAAGGAGCTGCTGCTGCTGCAGGGTGACGCGGGTGAAAGCTCTGCGTTAGCGATGACCAGAGACTTCATCAAGGCACAGCTCCGCATGGAGCAAACCTTCTATAAAAATACCGGGGAGGTGGCTACTCTCCTGGAGCGCCGGGGCAGCGCTCTGTGACACTCAGGGGATCCTCCGTTTCACACTTTTAATTTGCACTCTTTTCTGCGGGTCTTAACGCCCCTCTCCAAGACCCCGTCTTTTTCTCACATTATCTGTAAATTGAGTGCGTGCGTGCCGTAGGTTGTATTGAAGGGGATGTGGGACACGGGTGGTGTAAACGGTTGTACATATTGTATATTGTATTCTTTGCATATTTTGCATGCTCGTAAGAGCAATAAAATCAGAGGTAAATGTCAAAAGTCTGATAGCGCTGGCTGCCCCCTCCTCCTCCTCGCCCTCCCATAGGTTTTAACAGCGGCCGAGCTGCCACAAACCCATCATCCTAAGCCTTTCCTAGTCGCGAGCGTTATTTCATCGCTGTCCTTGCTGAAAACACTGTTCCTGCCCATTCATTATTATTCTCATCCATTGGCTTACCTTCCTTAAAGCAATGCGTGCTGCCAGGCCCACTGCACTTCCATTAACGGCCATTATGCGGCATCGAATTTGACTATTGTTTGATCGACGTATTTCTCCCGTCTCATCTCATTGTCAGAAATTGCTTAGTCCTGTACAGGGTCGCGGCGAGCCGGAGCCTATCCCGGCAGACACAGGGCGCAAGGCAAGGATAAACCCCTCGATGGGACGCTAGTACATCACCAAGCACTGTGGGCAATTTAGTCTGCAAGCCAATTAACCTACGCAGCAGCATGTTTTTTGGACCGTGGGAGGAAACCGGAGTGCCCGGTGAAAACCCACGCGGACACGGGGAGTGAACATGCAAACTCCACACAGAAAGGCACCCGAGCCGAGATTCCAACCCGGGCCGTTCTTGCTATGAGGCGACAGCGCTACCCACTGGGCCACCGCGCCGCCCGTTTCTCCCCGTCTCTCAGTGAAATCCTGCTGCGCTTCTCAATGTGCTCTTTCGTGTACGATTCGGTTTTTGTTCGACTTCATCAGTGTCCTTGTTTCTGATACATATGTCATTGCGGGTAATATGCATTGATTAAGCACACGCTTCTGTGACATGTTGCTATATAATTTCATTATCACGTGCAGCTGCATGAAGGCACTCCAACTCCCCCTCTTATCGTCCTTTTAATTAGATCAAGTTTTTATCCCGGTCTGCCGTCGTTTTTTCCGGATGAATCGTTCTAACAGGTACCTCTGGTGGTGTTTTGAAAACTTGTAGTACGTTGGATATAATCATAATAGTTACACTTCCAGAGCGCTTTTCACCCGAGGGTCACAAAGCGCTGCACAGAGCACAGCATATCCACCACAACTTTTTTTTTTTTACACATCTGAGCTTGCGGACAGAGCCACATGTCAACAATAGCAACATCAGAGTAGATCAATAAAAAAATAAAAAAATGACTGTAAATCAGTGGATATAAAATAACAGACAAAATAATTGTTAAAGAAATGAAGGGATGAATAAGTGTTCCTGAGCAGACGCAGGTCAACAGCGAGCCATCATCCAAGCACAACAACAGCGAGTCTGCTGCTGTTTCATAACATTTATCCTGCCAATTTTTGTGCTTTCTTTATTATGTTGCTTGAGCATCTCTATATTCATTGCCAACGGACGTTACAAGGGCCTCCGTTGGTCAGTATATGTATCCGTTTAATTCTGTACAAGGTCGTGGGGAGACTGGAGCCTATCCCGGCAGACACAGGGCGCAAGGCGACCTCTACCCTGGATATGAGGCCAATACATCGCAGGACCCTTTTTGGGGGCAGTTTACTCAGCAGGCCAATTAGCCTAGACATTAGCCTGTACTTGGACAGTGGGAGGAAAACGGAGTACCGGACTAGAACTCACGAGGATACGGGGAGAGAGAGAGAGAACACGCAAACTACACACATAAAGGCACTAATCCCTGGAACCGAACCCAAGAATTTCTCGCTGCTCACTGCGCAACCGTGCTGAGTCATCAGGACCCGTCATCAGCGAAACTGAGATATGTGTTCTTTCTTAAAAAAATTCTGAACCTTTGTTTTTTTTTTCAATCATAATATTTGGATCACATATCCCTTTGTTATTCCGAGTATTGAATAAGCGTCTCGCCTTGCCTGACTTCCCTTGAATGTGAATAGAATGTTGTAATTACCACGAAATCTTCTTTTTAAAAAAATCAACTGATTTTATTTATTCCTACTCATTCCTGGGTCTCCCGGATGTTGCAAGTTTAATTATCAGTACAATGCGAGCACATATATCAATTCGAGTTCTGGAAATATTCCCTGTGGTATCTGTGGTCTGAAAGGTGCAGCATAAATAATACAGACCATGGCATAACCATAGTCAAAAATTAGGCAGGCACCTTTCGACAGTATGATCCCCTCTCTCATCTCATTGTCAGAAACCGCTTAATCCTGTACAGGGTCACGGTGAGCCGGAGCCTATCCCGGCAGACACAGGGCGCAAGGCAGGGATATACCTACGATGGGACGCCAGTCCATCACCGGGCACTGCGGGCAATTTAGTCTGCAAGCCAATTAACCTATGCAGCAGCATGTTTTATGTTTTGGATTGTGGGAGGAAACCGGAGTGCCTGGCGACAACCCACGCGGACACGGGGAGCACCCGAGCCGAGATTCGAACCAGGGAGCTTCTTGCTGTGAGGCGACAGCGCTACCCACTGGGCCACCGTGCCTCCCATGATCCCCTCTCCTTAGTTATTAATACAACAGCATCATTCCCAGACAGAGGGATATTTTCTGTCTTCGGGCCAGGTTAGCTTGTGCTTGATATTTGTGGTGTATGTCAGAGGACTCTAAGATGCTTCCCAAAAAGATATTTAAACTGCTTGTGACCTAAGGTGTATAACAAATACGATGCTGTAGTGTGAACTGTGTTTGAACATCCGTATTTTGGTGGCACAGCACACAAATGCCTTTACATTATGTTCCTAATTGAAACATTTAAATCCTGAGGGCGAAGGTTGTGCATACTCCGTGCTTTAATAAAATTGTATCACTGCAATGAATGATGATAGCCTTAAGCTGGTGTCCTGCAATTATGAAAGTAAATGGTGGAATAATGGTTTTTGTGTGAGTCATGGGCACTTATTGCAAGGTCTTTGCCTGAATACAATGCTGGTTGTTTGTGCACCTTCAAAAGAGCGCTTAAAAACACGATCACACGAGGGACCGTTACCCAACACTATAGGCATCTCTAAAGCAAACTCATGCGGGTTTCTATCAGCCAGAATAAATATGTACTATACTGTATAAATATGTGTGCACAAATGTACACGCGTCTAAATGTGTAAATACGCATATGTAAATGAGTCGCGACTCTGCAGATTTAAATACATTTGCAGGGGTGTTATATTTTCTGCTACTCTGCATTGTAAACTGTCATTGAAGCCACGACTCAATCAAGCTCTCAGTCTGCTCCGCATTTCTTGACTTGGCCTTTCATGCTGCAGTTCTACAGATACACTCGTGCGGCAACCCGGGAGTGCCAAGCAACGGCATCATGCACGGCGAGCACTTCAACATCGGTGACAAAGTTCGATACAGCTGTGCCAAGGGACACGTGCTGGAGGGCCAGCCGATCGTCACGTGCGTGGTGCACTCGGGCAACAATGTCGCCTGGGACTTCCCCATCCCACAGTGCAGAGGTAAATTTGAACAACGCGTGCGCGGAGAGCAGCAACGTCCGTACCGGTTTCACCTCGCAAGGTTCATGCACTTACACTCGTGTTTGTATTTCGGCGCGGTGGCCCAGTGGGTAGCGCTGTCGCCTCACAGCATGAAGGTCCCGGGTTCGAATCTCGGCTCGGGTGCTGTTCTGTGTGGAGTTTGCATGTTCTCTCCCCGTATCCACGCGGGTTTTCGCCGGGCACTCCGGTTTCCTCCCACAGTCCAAAAAGCATGCTGCTGCATAGGCAAATTGGCTTGCAGACTGAATTGCCCGCAGAGCCCGGTGATGAACTGGCGTCCCATCGTGGGTATATCCCTGCCTTGCGCCCTGTGTCTGCCGGGATAAGCTCCGGTTCACCGCGACCCTGTGCAGGACTAAGCGGTTTCTGACGATGAGATGAGATGAGACCAATTGCTTTTCAAAGCCCGTTCTGTGGGGACAGCCGTGTCGAGGCATCCTTTCTGCATTCATCACAAAGGGAAGAGAGGCATCGCTTGGCATGGCTAACCCAAAAAAGCAGCCGTGGAAATCAGTAATTCTCAGTTAACATATCATCATTATCGGTACCTGCTTAATCCTCTTTAGGATCGCAGGGAACCAGTCTATTCCGACTGATGCAGGGTCCAAGGCAAAGAAATACCCAGTTAGTCCATCGTCAAGCACTGGGGGGAAATTTAGTCATGGCTAATTAAGCTGGGTAGCGTGTCTTTGGACAGTGGGAGGAAAGCGGAGTACACGGTGAAAACCTACGCGAACATGGCTGGGGACAGCGTGCAAATTAAACGCACAAAGATACCTGAGCTGGGATTTGAACCCAGGTTCTTCTGGCTGTGAGGCAGCGACTCTACTTTCTACACCAACATGCTGCTCAACATATCACTTCTTAACTGCCTTTGTGATTAAATCTTGCACATTTTATACTGGACATCGGTGCATCCTTGAATCTGCCTGTCAGTTATATCTGGTTTTAGTCAACTGCCCTCTCTCTCTCTGTCAAATCTTAGTTCTGGAAAATCGCTCTGTTGTTAAGGCTGTCAAATATGAGACTGTGATCATAGGCAGTGGACAGGGGTCTTCTTTAAGCTCTCTCCCCCCTGACCTGACAATAGCTGGCTGCCTCACCTTGCCAACTACCCATGTGAAGATTCCTAGTGGATAACAGCATGAGTTTCGATTGTCTCCTTTCATACATTATCCACATTAACAATTATAACCTTGCCGGGCTTCATCGTATTCATCTTACCCGACGTGCCGGTTGGAAGACACCACCACTCGCTCTACCGCTGGATCGAGACACAACCGAATCGTAGCTCTCTTATCCGGCATGCCTACAACGTATCTCAAGTATCTGCGGAGTGTTCACAATTGTCTCACCCGCACGGTGTTCAATACTGGTCACGACCCCTTCATACGATTGTCATGACGTCTCAATCAAGCCCACGGCCTTCCAGTTCGATAACGTGTCCTCTGCAGAGACACTCTCTCCGTTGCAAAGCACGGGCGG
>JAZEWT010000013.1:18283495-18296928 GCA_036362905.1 Mordacia mordax
CCGCGACTGGAAGGTCCTATCTCTAAAACGCGCGTTGGGTCAAGTTTGTCGGTCAGTCTCAATTAAATTCTACTCACATCGTAACAATTAATATGCAACAACTTGTGCATGTATTCACCCACTCATGGTTTACTGTAGGTTGCACACTGTGCCTCCTGCAAACATGACAGTGATTAACACTGCCTGCAAGGGCAATTATAATCTTCGCAAAGGATATTAAAATTGGTAATCAATCGAGGCACATTTTATGCTGATAAGCATTCCTTATCCTCCAGTCATGTTCTGCATGAATCTCACACTCGATTAAAGTATCCCACTAATATAACAAGTGTGTGTATGTTGCGAGGCATTATATTGGGAAGGGAAATAAAGCATTAATTGAATTGACCCGTATTAAACGTCCAGTTCCTATAAATTGATTAGTTAACTTGAGCATACGGAACAAACACGCGATCGTTAGACCAGCTGGAGCAATGCCGATGGACAAATTTAGGTTGGGGCGGCACGGTGGCCCAGTGAGGAGCGCTGTCGCCTAACAGCAAGAAAGTCCCGGGTTCGAATCTTGGCTCTGGTGCCTTTCTGTGTGGAGTTTGCATGTTCTCTCTGTGTCCGTGTGGGTTTTCGCCGGGCACTCCGGTTTCCTCCCACAGTCCAAAAAACACGCTGCTGCATAGGTTAATTGGCTTGCAGACTAAATAGCCCTCAGTGCCCGGTGATGGACTGGCGTCCCAGCGTGGGCATATCCCTGCCTTGCGCCCTGTGTCTGCCGGGATAAGCTCCGGCTCACCGCGACCCTGTGCAGGACTAAGCGGTTTCTGACCATGAGATGAGACATTTTGGGTTGTTCCAAATCTATCCCGTCTCACGTCCTGCCTTCATTCTGTTAGAGGGGCGGTCCTTTGCATGCAGACCTTGCCTCACCCGGCCAGCCCACCGAGACACAACGTTCAACAGCGGCCTTCAACGGTTTGCGATCACTATCACATAGCGTGCGTGCATGATAGGGCGAGGCATGCATCAGCTCACCCATAACTCCCTGGCCTCTCATTGTTTGACAGCCTTTGTGACGTCGCAAGCATCCCACTGGATGGCGTACAGAGTGTCTTATATTTAGTTATTGTTAGTCAATAGTATTCGTACCCGTTCAATAATGTACAAGGTCTCGGGGAGCCAGAACCTATCCCGGCAAAACATAGGACACAAGGCGGGGCTTTGCTCAGAATTTGCCGCGAGTACATTGCAGGGCACTGGGGGCATTTTCCTCAGCAGACCAATTAACGTAGGCAGTAGCGTATCTTTGGAGTGTGGAAGGAAACCGGAGTACCGGGCGAAAACTCACGAGGATACGGGGAGATAGAGAGCACGCAAACGCCACACAGAAAGGCACCCGAGACTGGAATCGAACTCAGGCCCTTCTGGCTGCGAGGAGCCAGCGCGACTCACTGTGCCAGCGTGCCACCCCCGCTATATTTAATATAGAATCAGTGGCGAGGAATATTTAAACCAGCGGTGGGTTCACCTTCACCTGCGCACTCTGGCTAGCTTCATAAAGCATGCTCAGATAAGTTCCATGGACAATTTGGCGTGAAGAAGCCTGCATTGTAACAGTGGATTTACAAGGCGCTGTTAATCGTATCACATTAAGTTTTGTTCTCGGTGGACAATTGGAATGCTGCTCCTGCTGATAGAAGCCCTCTTATTTTTTGCCAAGCACCATGACTGATGTCCATCGCATCACCTTGAGAGCGAATGATTTAAAAAAAAAATGTTTTACGTGAAATTGGATGTTTGTGGCGCCAATGCTTTCATGCCCATTTGTCCACAGAGATTGAGTCAATTACAGCGTGGTGACATGACGTAACCTATCACTGCGCTCTTGATGGAATGAGAAGTGAGTGATGTTTGTGTTAATTGCATTATAATACGCATATCAGTCGAACATCGGCAAATACTTTAATGTCGTAATTTTGGTGATCGGAAAGCACAGTTATTATAAGTTAGCGATGTGGGCTGAATTGTACAGTAAATGTGTAGGCCATAAAATAATATTTCGTAAACCAAGCTAAAACTAATAATCATGTATCGGAACTGTACTGGACATTCCCTGCCGGTCTGACGTTTCGAAAAGACATTAAAACAGTTCATCATGCAAATGCTATGATAAATATCTACTCATTGAAGGTTTTTTTTTCAAAGTAATATGTTTTTCGAACTAATCGTAAATGATTATTGGTGCATGAATGCACTTATATTTGTTGCAGGTATAAGTGAGTTATTGATATGCCGTGTGAATAACCAACTTCAAAGGCCCTTATTTATATTCAGGGAGGGTGAGTGTGTACTTGTACGCAACGTTTGTGCCTTCAGCAATACTTTCCGAATGCCTTAGTTATATGATTGGCATAATGCATGGAAGTATGAAGTGGTGCCAGTTTTTTCCCCGAATGTGCTTGAATGTGACCCTTCATGATGTACCAGGAGTTATATTATATGACATAGCTATAGGGTGCATGAACAAAATACTTATTCTTGTGTCTAAAAGCTCTTTTCCGCAATTTTCTACCAACTTGGCAGTGTTCGGTAATAATGTTTATTTGACATTGTCGCCAATGAGATTCCGACTTTTTAATTCATAACTGTTGGCAATTCACAGAATTGTGTTTATCATTTGTGAAAACGTGGACTGAACATGCAGTTAGATCTGGTAGGTGTCAATATTTCTGTCCCTCAGATGTAAGTGAGGTTTGCGATTAGGGTTCTCAATTGCACAATCCATGAACGAAAATGTCCAGATGCTCATAAACACGTGGAGTGTCTAAAAATTGGCAGTTGGCACGTTCACATTACAATGGTAAGGAATAGTTCTCTTACAATGGTAAGGAATAGTTCTCTTACCATTGTAAAAAAAAAAATCACTGTTTATTCCACAAAAAGCTGGTGTTTCTTTTAAACCAACCATAGCTGGATTATTGGGCTTAGTCCATGGTGACTATTTAAAATGTATTTATTTGGAAAATAGGTTCATCAATTTTACAGCATTTTTTTCCTTTCCAAAGTTTCACTGAAAGCAAATTGCTCTTATAGCCAACTGGCCTTCTCTATAAAGCAGTGAGGTCTCCAAAGTGTGGTCTTGGTTAGTGAGGTTGGTGAGGTTGGGTTACAGGTGTTGTCAGGTAAATAATGTATTCCAAATAGTTGATCGAAGTGCAATAGGTTTTTTGTTGTTGTTGACATTACATTCAGCAGAGTTGGCCAAATGCGACGGTTTGATGAAGCCCGTTACAATGAATTTTATTTATCATGGCCCAGTAGGTAGCGCTGTCGCCTCATAGCAAGAAGGTCCCGGGTTTGAATCTCGGCTCGTGTGCCTTTGTATGTGGAGTTTGCATGTTCTCTCCCCGTGTCCGCGTGGGTTTTCGCCGGGCACTCCTGTTTCCTCCCACAGTCCAAAAACATGCTACTGCATAGGTTAATTGGCTTGCAGACGAAATTGCCCGCAGTGCCTGGTGATGGACTGGCGTCCCATCAGGGGTATATCCCTGCCTTACGCCGTGTTTCCGGGATAGGCTCCGGCTGACCGTGACCCTATATAGGATTAAGCAGTTTCAGATAATGAGATGAGATGAGATGAGTTCAATTGCTATGATGCCAAATACATAGACATGCACATTCGTCTCCAAAACATACCTAAACCCACATGTGACCAAGTATGTCATTAACAACCATATATATTCATATATACAATCAGCATGCATGTGCGTTTTTGTAAATGCATCAACCTTGCAGCTATGTAGCAGAGATCAATGTTGACATAAAGGTCAGAAATCATGTTGACTTTGAAACAAACTTATACATTCAACAACCCAGGACCATTCGAGAAAGCTATGAAACTAAAGCAAAGCGTTAAACAACACATATATAAATTACAAAATATGTTTATGATATATAAAATGTAATATATATCAGCCTGAATCTTATCCGATTTCCTAATCTGCAATGAACAACATAATGTCAACCCTGAAAATATCAGTTTCAGCAATGCAGATTACAATGGTCTCAGAATTAACAGCTCTTCATCCAACCAACTCCCCTCCTCATAAATAAAATAAACTATCTCATGCTCAGAGCTCCCCTTATTTATTTCCAAACTTATAGTGGGCAACTTTAAATGGACCTGTGTATCCAATGCAAAACAGATATTTTTTAGGTATAACTAGCTCGCTGTCGATCATTATTTGTGATGACACTGCCCCTAGATGCAACGCGGCTACACAAATAAAAAACCACACAAATCCATCCGGCCAACACATAAAAGCACACCGCACATTCCGCGATTCACCCTGAAATTCATATTCAAACACATCACCAACGTAACCCATTGCGAAGCACACACACTGAATACAATTTCCATTCTTTCCCATAACTTTCCTGGGTGAAATCCCCAGCCACTTCAACAACACACAAACGCGTGCTCTATGGACACAAAAAAGCTGTCGGCCTCAGGCGTTATGTAAAATCACCAGTTCCTGAATAACTGTCTTTCGCTCACCTTGTCTTATCTTACCAGAAATAAGTTAAGAATATTGTTTTTTGAGGGGCGGCGCGGTGGCCCAGTGGTTAGCGCTGACGCCTCACAGCAAGAAGGTCCCGGGTTCGAATCTCTCGGCTCGGGTGCCTTTCTGTGTGGAGTTTGCATGCTCTCCCCGTGTCCGCGTGGGTTTTCGCCGGGTACTCCGGTTTCATCCCACAGTCCAAAAAGCATGCTCCTGGATAGGTTGATTGGCTCGCAGACTAAAATTGTCCCGCAATGCCCGGCGATGGACTGGCGTCCCGTCGTCGGGTGTGTTCCTGCCGTACGCCCTGTGTTTCCGGGATAGGCTCCGGCTCACCGTGACCCTATATAGGATTAAGCGGTTTCAGATAATGATGATGATGATGATGGTTTCAGACAATGAGATGAGAGATATTGTTTTTTGACTTCGTGAATTCTTGACTTTTAACCATTTGCTCAATTTACTGTTGGTAACTTAAGGGAAGATGCCCACAATGCATTCATTCAGGTAGTGGCTGTGCATGATGTTTAAGGATGTACACACACCGAGTGCAGGTTTTTAGAATTGAAACGTTTTATTTTCTGTCCTCAGCTAAGCTTTCTTTTGTGATAACTCAATATTTACAGACTTGAATTATTGAACCTCCAGTGGAGCTCACTATGGCTCCGGGCTTCAAGATGTGTCTTGCCCCTGCTGGTTTGTGGCAGAACGAATCGGGAAAGTTTGGCAACAAACTATATCTGGTCACACAAAATATGGTTTGGCTGTGGGCGATGAACGTGAAATGTCCAGTGACTGGTAGAGTGAGCTTGGTAATGGCAAGGCATGTTAGATGTTCCCTGAATCAGTTTGCCAACCTTGCATGGATTTAACCAATGTACATTATCCCCATAGGATAGAGTCACCACCCTGGTCATGATACACGTGAATGCACAACTATTACAGCAAGAGATTTTTATTTTTACAGATTATGTAACTGTGGAGGGAGCCTCGTGAAAATGTTATTCTGTATCTTGACTTCACAGATGAGTTCAACTATCAACATCCCCACCATGTCATCTCCTTATTGACTTTATAACATAAAACCACACTTCATTTGCAATTGTTTTCCTGTATCCAGTTTTAACAAAGGCTCGGCGAGAAGTAATCTCAACCCTGTCACGAACAAAAATATGAACGTTGGTGCTGCAATAAGCATTGGTGTTGTCATGCAGTTGTGGATCGAGGAAGAGTTGACCAATGGCTGCGTTCTGACCTTTAGCTGAAGGGGCTTGCGGGAGGACCCTCCGGGAAAACAGTGGAGTCATCTCCAGCCCAAACTACCCGTCGGAGTACGACAACGACGCGGACTGCACCTGGATCGTGCTGGCCGAGCAAGGGGACACCATCTCGCTCGTCTTCACCGACTTCCAGCTGGAGGAGAGATTCGACTCCTTGCAAGTGGAAGGAGCCGATCCGACATCCATTTGGCAAGTTGTTGTGTTTGCGCTTGTTACTCTGCCCTGACGCGCATCCCCGCGAACACTCAGCCTCACTGTCAATTATTCATAGCAATCGGCAATGCACCCTCAGCGGAGTAGTTACTTGCACACATTTAATGTAAACGCAGCGGCCCGAATTCAGTTAATTGCCATCATGAAAGGCGGTGATGTGACATATTTTCTCTTCATTCCAAGGCAGGTGATGATTTGAGGCACATGATTTATTATCCAGTTCTGCCCCTCTCACCCATCGTCATCCGCAATGTGGTAAGAGAACCCTCACAACTGAGATAGTATGCGGAAACACAAGCTCGACCAATAGCTAAACACTTACATCACAGTAAGATCACAGTAAGAAAAACATTTAAGAAAGTCATAGCTTTAAAAGTTTGTTACATTCTGTATAATGTGACAACGTCGCAACCTATAAATCTGATCATATGTCTATGAAAACCTGGCTTAAACGAATCATAATATATTTGTGTTGGTTAGGCCACATATTAATCTGATCAAATTTGTGTCGTAAGATCCTCGACCATCTGACATGGCCACACAACTTAAATTGCCACGTTGTACAAGTGCTTCACAGACCAATTATTATTATTTTAACTCAGCAACAAGTTAATAAAAATATCAAAATTTCATAATTCGGTTCAACGTTTGGCTTATAACAATGCCAGGAATATTCAGTAAAATCTAGGTAGTCAGAATAATGTCAGAAAACTCATTACACATTATCCAGCCTAACTAGCTTCATAAGTAATGTCATTATAATGATTCAATGTACAACCCACAATATTTTACGGACATCATTGGGTGCGACTGCCCTCATGATCTATTGGAAAACATATGTTCCAAGTTCGCTGATTAAATTATTTCACAGGGATATGTATGTTGGTAGAAGTAGGCCTATAAAAACGTGGACACAGACACTGGGAGAAGACTTTAAGAAGATGGATTTAACGGGAGAGGGGATGCAGAAGATAGACAAACGCGGAAAAGAATTATCTGTGGTAATGGCTGCCCCCATGAAAATTGTGAAAATCGCCTTGATGATAATACGCATCTTAACACTTAGCATGTAAAAAATAGGTGCGTTTCAGCAATTCACATTATTTCATCACAATAGTGTCTGTGTGGTTGTGATTGTGAAGGTGTTTTTTTAAACTGTTTTTGAAGGGGATCACACTCAGCATCACATTATGCACTCTTTACCCGCTCATTTATTATACAGAATCGACTATCCACTTGCAGTCTTGCGGTAAGATCAAGTCTGGTACTATAAAAACCACCAATGTGACGTTTTTTTCCAACTTTATGACAAGGCTGTTGGGCTCCCGAGGCTTATTAAATAGCATTGTAAGTATAGAGTAAAAAGCAGTCTGCATTTATTGGGAAATTGTATATAATTGTCATTTGGAGTTGACAGAACAGATTACAATTACTTTAAATATCAGGTATTTTATTGTTTATCGCAAGCGCTTTGTTTCATTTGAATACAGATGTAAACAGCAGCAATTGCTTTTGGTCCAGAGTTAAACGAAAAGGGGATCGGTTATTTATTCACGGATTTTGAAGATGTTATTTCTTTACACCAATTACCATATGCAAAATGCACTCATAGTGCAGTGTGACTTTGGGTGCCATGCCAGGTAAGTCCTTTTAACCATACGTCTATCCAGTGATATGAAGAATATGTTGCAAACAAGACAAAAATTGCATTTGTAAAATGTAATTCTAAAAAGATGTGCTGCTGCCTAGGTTAATTTGCCTGCTGAGTAAATTGCCCCAAAATAAGGGCCCTGCGATCTACTGGCGTTACACATTTGGGTACAGCCCTTCCTGGCAACCTATGTCTGATAGGCTCCAGCCCTGTACCGGACCCTACACAGGATTAAGTGGGTACTGATACTGACTGACTGAACACTACATCATGTGTCTTCTCTGGTCAGTGGGCGATGACAAATCGTTGATGATAGAGGGAATCTCTGTACACAAAGCTGCAGTAGCAATTTGTGCTGGACACCATAATTTTACACATTGACCACAGCCTCCGTACGAACATAAACGCTGTTGCAATGTCATGCATAATGAAATTTAAAATAATATTGCATTAAATATACTGATGTAGGTTTTCACGGCTCAAAAGAGCAGGTTTCATAAGCAATCGTCATTGCATGAAATTCACAAGATTAATGTAAACTTCAACACGTTTAAAAATAATGTAGACAATTATTAATTTTGAGCAGAACTTTTGTGCAACTTTTAATGCCGCCCAATGTAGCCACAGCATACGTTTTCACTGGAATATAGATGAGAAAATGTTTATATTGTGCTGAAAACTGTCAACAGCGGCTTTCTCAGATAAACAACAGAATGAATATTGAGAATTCCAATAGAAAATAATTCATAGATATTATAAGTGTATTATGAGAGGCATAGTGTACTATGGCACAGTGTACCATACCTCTCAGATTTCATGTAAAATATCACCATTATATTTCTTTCAGCTTGCTGATTTAAAATTGAATGCGTCGTGAATATATTTGTAGGCATACATGTGGCCTACGTTCTCATTTTTGATAATTTGATTAACGTTTATTAATGAAGGCACAGTGATATAAATGGACCAAACCGTTTAGCAAAGTCAGCACCGTTATAGGGCGGCATGGTAGCCCAGTGGGTGGCGTTGTCGCCTCACAGCAAGAAGGTCCCGGGTTCGAATCTCGGCTCGTGTGCCTTTCTGTATGGAGTTTGCATGTTCTCTCCCCATGTCTGTGTGGATTTTCGCCGGGCACTCCGGTTTCCTCCCACAGTCGAAAAAAAAACAATGCTGCTGCATAGGTTAATTGGCTTGCAGACTAAATTGCCCGCAGTGCCCAGTGATGGCATGGCGTCCCATCGTGGGTATATCCCTGCCTTGCGCCCTGTGTCTGCCGGGATAGGCTCCGGCTCACCGCGCCCCTGCACAGGACTAAGCAGTTTCTGACATTAAGATGAAATGAGCACCGTTAATAGCTCAAGGAACACGAACACATTATTGGAATACAGCCTACGATACGTCCGTGTTAACTTTCAAAGAGTTTTTTTTTTAATTTAGATGTGACGCTTCATTTAAAAATTGTAGTTGAAAAACACGAATAAAATATATATATTGTGCTTACAAGGATACGACAGGTGGTGGGTGTTTATTTGCACTTTGACCCATGTATGGATTCCAATGAAAGCATTACCGTCACACATTAAAAAGGTTAACATTTTGATCGATATGTCAAACAAATTTAACGGGCTAGAAAATCTTGCTCAACCAAACAATGGCTGGAGGCATGTTCTTTCTAACACAAAAAGATACGTCACTGCCTTAACAGTGCAAACATACAAATGCCATTCATAGCTCTGACAGGTGATAATCCAGTGTATCCCCATGCACGACCAATAAGACACCACATGGCAGACAGAATGGGATCATTATCCGCATTAGATCTTTTGGTCAAGTGAGCAGAACCATTTGTTTTGTTTTCTCAAAAAGGCATTGCTGTTGAACAAATGCTATACGTTTGTTAAGCAACATGTAGCTTTGTTATATTTTAGATTGCACTGTCGTACGTGATATGGCTGTCAAATAATTTATACTACAGTAATAATTCGACTAACCAATGCGACATACACATAAGTCTGAAACTAAATCACTTAAACACCTTTAACACTTTCATTCTTACATCTATTGTACAGTAAACACTGCCACATCAGACGCAAGAATAATATATTGTGCACCTTGTTATGACTCTCAGTCGAAAATGACTTTCAACAATTCATGTTTTGCGTAAAAAAGGATTACTGCCTGTTTCTGGTAAAAATAAATATGATATCTTAATGGGATCTCTCCAATGTATAAAGGCTATTGATTGAGATGCAGTGTGCCTAAGCACACTGTCTACATGTACATACTTGCTTGTCTCCTCTCGTTTGCCTTGTGGCACTGAAAAACGCTGAGGACTTTATCAGAATCACAAGTAGAGAGGAGAAAAACACTTCCTCCTGGCGCACTTAATTTTTTTAAATTCCTGTCACTGACATAATGTGCAAGGCTAAAAGAAAAGCACACGCCGCATGAGTTTTATAGAGCAAAAGTAATTGGCTGAATTTGGCTCCACGTGTGTTAATATTAAAAGGTCAGTCACACGGGGGATTATAGGTGCTTAAAAGTAAGGCAAGAATACAGAACGAAGCTGAGAGCATCGGTAATATTTCTCATTGGAAGATAAAATGCATTCAATGTCTCTTTCCCGTTGAGTACGGACGGTATTCATGCTTTGATAATGAACATGCTTGAAGTGTAATTATTATTAAATAACATCGTGTACAATAAATGTTTCACTTGGCGTGAACAATATTGCCGTTGGCCGATTCGTATCGGTGTTAAGAGTGAAGGAAGAGTCGAACCGTTGATTTTATGGCATCTCCTCCAGGACTTCGACGAGTTTAATAATACAAAGAGCGTTAGAGAGGGATGATGCTCAACATTAGCAATCGTGATTTGTAGTCCGCTGTGGGACCACAGAAAGATTGAGGTCTCCCAACCCAATGTTAGTGGAGGCGGCTTAACCGTACTTCACACCACCCTGACTTATGCAAGGGGGTGAAGCTATACCTCATTAAATCTGCAACCATCCTACAACCTGTGGTGTCGTATGTGTCAGTCTGACCTGTGAGCAATGGTTTACATTGTGCAAGTAAAGTTTTCCAATTCATTATTATTGAGTAGACGCCCTTATACAGGGCGACTTACACCATCACACACAACCATTATAAATAAATAAGTATATACACAACATAAATAAATTCTACCTAAACAAACATGCGTCAAATTGTTTTAATGCTGACAAAATATGTGCGGTCATAACAGTTGTGACACTGACAATTCCATGGCAAATGCAGTATTTAATGATTATCCTCTCAGTATAGCGAGGGTAACCGAAACATTTTTTACGCAACGCACATTTTGTCAGCAGACCAAAAAAAATGTTGTTGCGTTTCGCTTAAGGCAGTTGTAGCCTTTATAATGTAATGTGTGATGGAACATTGAAAAGTACAACAAACCATACCAGGGCTTTGGGCACTTAGTGGCCATGTGATTCACCTACCCTCAATTTCTTACAGAGCTTGTTGACAGATATACATTTCCAAGGCCCGTATTAGCAGTGGTGTAGAAAGCACATGTTAAAATTATACTTAGATGATGGATGTTTATTTTAGATAGCAGAAAATAACCAGTGAACTTGCAAGTTCCAGACGCGGGGTTTATGCGATACAACAAAAGGTTGGAACTGACCAATGCAGCAACATATAACATCACAAGGTATATAAAGCAAGTCACTACACCAATTTCCGCAAAAGTGAAACCCTAACCATTATCATAAAGTAAACAGTGACACGCAGAATTGCACAATGTATCACCATTGCCATACAGCTGAATAATAATATTCGCATAATAATAATAATTGCATTAATAGAGCGCTTTTCACCCGAGGGTCACAAAGCGCTGCACAGATCTGTGGAGAGAACAGCATGTCAACAACAGTGGCACCAGAACGGAAAATCAGCACAAAAATCATTTTCTTTTGGGTTTTTGTTTATAACTGCTTCTTGTTTCGTGGTTAAAAAAACTTTACTGCCATTGTCATTAACAAACACATCCGTTCAACTGGAAGAAAAAAAATCTATGACAGAAGCATAACTCATCAGTGTCGTCTTAGCAGATGTGTACCCTGCATAAATACCTCAAATCATTCCTCTTCAACGTTGAAGGAAAGGTTACAAAGTAGCTTTACGGGGCCACAGGTTGATGTGGCAGCAGAGTTAGTTTTGGGATGAAATATAGTTTTGAAGGCCGGTCCCCAGGGCCTGTGGAGCATGTGTATGTGAGTGGGAAAAAATAATAATTTTTTTTCAAGTGGATTTAGGTCATAGATGTGAATTTCAGTATTGTCGAATGAAGGTTGTGGCAGTGCTTGCAAAAGGGCACTTTAAGAGTATGAGGAATGGCTTTAAACTGTTGATGAATAAATCTTTGACCGTTTGTAACCAAGTCATGTTGATGCAAGTACAATGCAGAACGTATTGAATCGCATTTAGTTAGATAGACATGTATTCTTACAGCAGAGTGTACCCACTGGGCTTGCAAGGTCCAGATGCAGGATTCCTGTGACATAAACTTCCACATTGACCAACGCAACAGCGCGAAAAATCAAAGACAGGTAAACTTAAGGCAACAATCTCTGAAACAATGAAACATGAACAATGAGCACAAACGTAATCAGTCACACTTAACATTGCACAAATAAGCAAACTCAGAACACCACTAAAATAACAAAGAAGTAAAAAATTATCACACGGCAAATTCTTTGAATTATTTCTTACGGGAGAGAAATGGCTTGCAATCAGGTAAATGCCTTTTTTTTAAGATTTCAAACTCAGATTGATTTCAGCGATTGCACGGACAAAATATTCTATTCAACTCTTAAACCAAGTGATCTGTTAGTTTAATCAGTTTTTGGCACAATTAATGAGATGTTTTCCTTCAGTGACACAACCTAACATCGGCATGAATGCCAGCTGGGGATTTTTTTGTCACGAATTCTTTAAATTAAATGCTATAATTGCACGGGGGTGGGGGGGGGAGGTGATTCTGCTACACTGATTGAGACCACAAATTAGAAAGGACAACAGTTTTAATCACAATCGTTTAAGCCTCAACTAGCTATGACACATGCCAAACCCATTGAAATAGGCAAAGCTACTTAGAGTGACCACATTTCAATCTTAATGGGAATGTTAAGCAAAGTGGACTCGGTAAGCCAATGGTATGAAATATCATACAAATAGATGGAAAATAGGCGCGTCAGTTAAGCTGGTGTTTTTGCCGTTCCCGTAGTCAAATTCGGTGGTGAAGACGTTGATTTCGAATGCTTGGAACATCGTGAACTGTGGCGCGATATGGCGTGGCGTCACTGGAGCCACTTCGGTGAAATGATGAGAGCGCTTATATGAGCCTGAACAAGTTTTCCTGGAACAACTCATTCACACCACCTGGGGAGTTTCAACCAATTAAGGTGGGAAACCACACACGCCCGTGTTCGCTATTAAGTCTTAGCCATTAGGGATATAGTGACTGCATACTGTGCATTTGAAGCTCAGCAAGCAAGACTGTAATTGAACATTAACTAGGCAATTCAATTTGCTTCTGCTTTAGATAGATTCCGTTACTATTGTATATGCATTAACCCGTCTCCTTCACGCGCCTGTTTTGTTTAGTTCAGTATCTCTCATCTCATCTCATTATCTGAAACCGCTTAATCCTATATAGGGTCACGGTGAAGCCGGAGCCTATCCCGGAAAC
>JAZEWT010000013.1:18326737-18343970 GCA_036362905.1 Mordacia mordax
ACTCCCACACAGAAAGGCACCCGAGCCGAGAGATTCGAACCCGGGACCTTCTTGCTGTGAGGCGTCAGCGCTAACCACTGGGCCACCGCGCCGCCCTACTGCCTGATGCTTAATAGTAATAATACAGTTTGTAACGTGCGGCACAAATACTACAGCTGGCCATGGATGACACACGAATGCGTAGGTAATAATAATCATTGCGCTTCTGGAACGCTTTTTACCCGAGGTTCACAAAGCGCTGCACAGAGCTGTGGAGAGAACGGCATGTTAGCAACAACAACGACAAAAGAACAGTAAATCAGTAACAATAATGTTTCTTTTTATGTATTGATAACAAAGCTGAGCTGTGGAGAGAACGACAAATCATAACAGTTCAACTGAAAATCAAATAAGGGGTATAATTTAGGGAGGACGTAACATAAGCGGTAAAAAAATTAATTGTTCAGTAAACAAGGAAGGAATAAATGTTCTCGAGCAGGCACACGTCGGCAGCGAGCCATCATCTCAGCATGACAACAGTGAGCCGCATCGTCCTGCCTTGCACCCTTTCTTTGCACGGATAGGCTCCAGTTCCTCGTGAATAGTTTCAAGATTAAGCGGGTACTGATAGCGAAAGGGGCGGTGCGGTGGTGCACTGTGGAGCGCTGTTGCCTCACAGCAAGCAGGTCCCGGGTTCGTTTCCCAGCTCGGGTGCCTTCCTGTGTGGGGTTTGCGTGTTCTCTCTCTCTCCCCGTGTCCGCGTGGGATTTCGTCGGGTACTCCTGTTTTCTCCTGCCATCCAAAGACACGCTACTGCCCAGGTTGACTGGCCTGCTGAGTAAATCGCTCCAAAATGCCATGCGATGTGCTGGCGTCAGAACCTGGGTGTAACCCTGCCTTGCGCCCTGTGTGTGACAGTCTGGAGCCCCATGTGTGTGACAGATAGGCTCCAGCCCCATGCGTCCTTATATCGGATTCAGCTATTACTGATATTAAATTGATAATGAAAGAATGAACGCACTCCCTATATACACACGTGCCAACACATTCAAAACTACAACTTTAAATGAATACAGGCTTACAGTTTTAGGCCTATAATACTAGCTAATAAATGCCCAGAAGACCAACATAACATTTTTTTGATCTTTTTAAAATCGTTTCGCCAATTTGCTGGGTTACGCTACCATAACGTATGAAAATGCTCTCTCTCGCGCGCATTTTGATGACTTACGCTTTGCAAAACAAGCTGACTGCACACCTTATATTCTGAGAAATCAAAAACAATTAAGAGTTATGTCCTGATGAGTGTTTCCTTTGAGATTCATGGATTTGGCTGTTTATAAAGGTTGCCAGCAATTTACAGGGCATAAAATCATGTTCTGAATCATTTAGAGCTAATAAAGCTTACAATTGCACTCGTAATCGCCTTGAACGCATGTTAGCCTTCGTCGTGCTGTGCATGATGCATCTCAATATCTCATCATCTCATTGTCAGAACCGCTTACTCCTGGCCCAAGGCAGGGATATACCCACGATGGGACGCCAGTCCATCAACGGGCACTGAGGGCAATTTAGTCTGCAAGCCAATTAACCTATGCAGCAGCATGTTTTGTGGACTGTGGGAGGAAACTGGAGTGCCCGGCGAAAGCCCACGCGAACACGGGGAGAGAACTCGCAAATTCCACACGTAAAGGCACCCGGAGTCGAGATTCGAACCCGGGCCCTTTGTTGCTGTGAGGCGACAGCGCTACCCACTGGGCCACCGTAAAGCCCATCTCAACATCTACCAATTGAATGTTCTAATTAGGTTTGGGACATTTTTACACCTTCGCCCTACTGTGCATGTATAGGTAATAGAAAATGAACATCACACAAAACACGCATTTCCTGCAAGCGTACGCATGACATTAATGGTACCATTATTTTATGATTGAAAAATGCCCATTTCTAATTTGGCGTAAATGCAATGACAGCTTTATGCTCAGACTAAATGTACATGTATCACCTTTTGAATGTTTTTTAAATGCACAAACCTTAACGGCTGAGTCATTATCTGCCACATACCTCATTTGCTATTAACCTAGATTCGCATTTAATTAGCAACACTTAGCATTAAATCACGGTGGGAATTGGCACATTATGCTGTATGGTGGGCTTATTAAACTAAAGAATGAATGCAATCAACAGACATGCTCTTGTTACAAGCCTTTCTTCCCAGTCGTAAGCTCCGTGCTCATTCCGAACTCTGTAACGTGTAGCTGTCGTTTAGAAAGCCTCAGCTCAGTAATGTGTCGATTTGGCAGTTCTTTGTAAATAACGACTGCTTTTTACAATAATCTGTTCCGCTTCAATATAGCATTCACGTTGAATGTCTGCATTACCTTAACGTACGATTTACCGCTACAGTTTTTTTTATGTTAATGCCGTAGCTCTCATTTTGTAGCGGTAATTTGGATGGCATTTGTCAAATGTTGCATTGTTATCATTACTACTGACACTTGCCCTCCCCGTCAGCATTAATACATATTAAAATACTGTCACACGGCACGTTTATTTAAACGGAGGTTAGTTTTGAGAAGGTGAGTTTGTTGGATGTTTTGAAATGGTTTTATTAAAACACTCTTATAGAGCTCACGTGCATTTAACATTGCGCTACCCATGGCCATGGGAAAACAATTACATTAAAAAAACAATGAAAAATAAATGGTAATAACTTTGTATTACCACTTAGTCGTCCACAACATGCTCTTCAAAACTTTAGCCACGTCCAAAAAGCACGATGAAGGTATGTTGCCGGCACTGTAAAATGAGTCAAACATTGGGACAATCATACGGATGCAGACATTATCATCAATAATCAAGATAGAAAGCAAATTGCGATAAGAACTTCTTGGAACAGGAGGATGGCCCACTTGAACATTACTGTGGATAAAAGCCTGCCAGGTCAACATGCCCATACATTTTAAGGCAGTCAACAAGAGAATGTGTGCACTCATCACGAGTCCTTTGGTAATTATGAATTGTTTACAATGTGATATTTCTAAAATAAAAATAAACCGCATTTGATTTTCTTTAAAATGTACACGTGGAATTATTAACATTTCGTAGAGGTCAATCGAAGCTACTACTGTTGCCGCAGAGAAAAGGCAGAAAGATTAATGTGGAGCCCATCTCCTTGGGGTCCATCTGGAGCAAACGAAATTCAAGAATCTACCCAGCTCAGTCCATCTGGTGCACAACAACAACAGTGATACATCTATCCATCTTTATAAATCTACATTCATAAAATCCCAAAAGATTTCCCCGAACATGCTTTTGGTCACTTTCTTGTCTCATAGTTCCCTATGGACACTATCTGCCATGGGATTTTTGTTCCAGTGAAGTTAAACTTGTGTTTCACGACATTTTCATTGCACATTGAATGTCTTGGTGAGTGTTATATTTTGTAGTACGCCAATTCGTGTAATATGATACTGTGAGGGTCTCATCTCATCTCATTGTCTGAAACCGCTTAGTCCTATACAGGGTCACGGTGAGCACGGAGCCTATCCCGGCAAACACAGGGCGCAAGGCAAGGATATACCGACGATGGGACGCCAGTCCATCGCCGGGCGCTGCGGGGCAATTTATCCTGCGAGCCAATTAACCTATGCAGCAGCATGCTTTTGGACTGTGGGAGGAAACCGGAGTGCCCGGCGAAAACCCACGCAGACACGGGGAGAGCATGCAAACTCCACACAGAAAGGCACTCGAGCCGAAAGATTCGAACCCGGGACCTTCTTGCTGTGAGGCGACAGCGCTAACCACTGGGCCACTGTGCCACCCACTGTGAGGGTTTGTCTTTATAAAAAATATGTTCATATACTGCTTGGTAAACCATAATTATTTATTTATGTCATTGTAATTTTTTTATTAATTTGTACATGCGTGCCCAAGGAGCTTGCGGTAACAAGGATAATTTCCATTAATGTTTGTGAAGATCTTCTCTTCGACTCATAACGTGTAAGTAATAGTAGGCAAAATGCTACCTAATGTAAAGTAATTAAAGCGAAGTAAACAGTTAATTGAAATCATTACAGTCTAAGTCAGTAAATTAATGTAATTACATCTGTGTTAGTTTTTGTGCATTTGCAGATTTAGAATATCATTTGTATAATATCAGCCAAAGAAAATATAATATTGACTGTGCAAGTTTCAATATAATCAGTGTGTAACAGACCATAAAGACTCAAACCCTTGATACAACATTTTTTAATGTTCCGTGTATTCATTTCCAACATAATATTTTGCTGTTATATAACATTTAGAAGGGTTTAACAAAATGCACGATTATTCCGATTGTAAATTGTGCAGTGCAGTTATGGTCATGCCAAACATTGTTACAGTGTAGTTACAATAGGATAGTAAACAAGCAAAACATTACATATTGACATTTATCAATGTTAGTTGTATTGAGTATACAATATATCTCATCTCATCGCCAGAACCGCTTAATCCTGTACAAGGTCGCAGTGAGCTGCCTATCCCGGCAGACACAGGGCGCAAGGCAGGGATATACCCACGATTGGACGCCAGTCCATCACCTGGTACTGCGTGCAATTTAGTCTACAAGCCAATTAACCTATGCACCAGCATGTTTTTTGGACTGTGGGAGGAAAACGGAATACCTGGTGAAACCCCACGCGGACACGGGAGAACATGCAAACTCTACACAGAAAATGCACCCGAGCCGAGATTCGAACCCGGGACTTGTTGCTGTAAGGCTACAGCGCTACCCTCTGGGCCACCGTGCCACCCGTATTTTGTCATTCCTAACTCTCTACCTGTTAATGCGGAGCGTCCATTTTAAACACGGTAAAAGATTGTTGATGTCGAAATTGATTTACTTTGACCTTGAGTATGGATAGAATTAGAGGGGACATTATGCTGTTACCTACACAGGGCACATCTCTCGTCGCCCAATAGAGAATTGAGGGCTTCTGATGAATTACAGCCCCACAATGTGGCCCCATTGATTAAACCATGATTTGTAAATTAATTTAAAAACTATTGATGCTGCAGGAACACAAGACCAGAATTGCTTTTGAGCTGAGCCAGGTGAGAGTAGAAGTCAAACTGAAGAGAAAAGAGGACTCCAGGTAAAGGGCACAATGTGATTACACTGTTTAAAAATCCATCCATCCATTGTCGAGCCGCTTATCCAGGTCCAGGTCGCAGAGGCAACAGGATTAACAAAATAACCCAAACGTCCTTTTCCCGAGGAACCTCCTCCACCTCTTCCCGAGAGATTCCAAGGCATTCCCAGGCCAGCTGAGAGATATAATCCCTCTAATGGGTCCTGGGTCTGCCCATGGGTCTCCTCCCAGTTGGCCATGCCCGAAACACTTCCATAGGGAGGCTCCCAGGAGGCATCCTTATCAATTGCCCGAATCACCTCAACTGACTCCTCTCAATACTGGGGAGCAGCGGTTTTACTCTGAGATCCTCCCGGATTACTGAGCTTCTCACCCTATCTCTTAGGCTGAGCCCAGTAACCCTGTGGAGGAACCTAATTTCAACCGCCTGTATCTGGGACCTCACTCTTTCGGTCATTACCCAAAGTTTATGACCACAGGCGAGGGTTGGAACAAAGGCTGATTGGTAAACTGAGAGTTTTGCTGCCCATCTCAGCTCCCTCTTCACCACGACAGTCCGGTACAATGCCTGCATTACTGCAGACACTGCCCCTATCCGTCTGTCAATCTCAGGCTCCCTTTTACCCCCACTCATAAACACGACCCCGAGATACTTGAACTCTGCCACTTGGGTCAGCTGCTCACTCCCCACCCTGGATACACTCCAGTCCTTGGCTATGCATTGATATCCCACGGACCTGCGCCTGCTCAAGAACAATTATTCTTTCCTTTGTTTGTCTAACAATTATTTTTATCACTTGTTTCATTTCCTTCTCTAAATTATAGCCATTATTTGACTTTCAATTGAACTGCTTTGATGTTGTTGTTGTTATGCCATTCTCTCTACAGCTCTGTGCAGCACTTTATGATTCTCATTTGAAAGGCACTCCAGAAGTGCAATTATTGTTATTAAATTGACAAAGAGAATAGGAGACACGAGCTGAGAAGAGCCCAACGCACACTGCAAAGAGGCTACATTTATTCCAAGGATGCAAACATAGCTCTCACACAACAGTCAGAGTCCTCCTCCTTTGCGACCCGGAATCGCATTGGGGTAGCCATCTCATTCACTGGGACAAACTCCAACTGAGCGGCGTCTGGCCAGAGGCTAGTCAGTTCCCCCACCTCTGCCCAGTGCCTCTTCCCCTGTACAACTTCGGAGTAGGAGAGAGTTCAACCCCTATCAAGGCGTTTCGTTCTAGAGCTAACACTGTGCGTGGAGTTGAACCCAACTATGTTCAGTCGGTACCTGTCAACCTCCTGCACATATACCAGTTCCTTACCGCCAGAGAGGTGACGTTCCACATTCCAAGAGCCAGTTTTTGTTGCCAAGGACCAGCTAGCCCAGACTCACTCTGCCTCTGTGTACTAACCGAGGAGAATTGCACCAGACCCATTTGATTTGCCTTGGAAGTGGTGGGCCCACAAAGCATCTGCTCCACGTCACTTTTTCTGACTGTGCCAAACCGAGCTCTGTGAGTGAACCGATCACCATGCACTCACCGGTCAACTCCACTCTCAGGTCTCGCTCCAGCAGTGGGATTCGGTTTCCCTTGTCTGGAGCTATTGAATCGTTATCAATCTGGCCCCTCATCTGTTTAAAATCTAACTAAATATAACAATAAAAGATTCGACATTCAAATAATGACATTTTTACATGACTTGAGTGTTTGGACGTCATTTTGTCCACAGAATACTGCAACACCACAGTTGTGCAATGGTTAGCACTTTTGCAATCCAGTGGTTGTTTAATTTGTGTTTCTCCTGCTATAGCAGTTGAAAGAATAGTGCAAGTTGATTAAAGCCCCCTGCCTCTGTCCGCGCAGCAGTCAATTCGTCCATCAAAATGGGCCAATCAGCTGAGCGTGTGTGGTGGGAGAAGGGAGTGGGGACCCCAACCTCTTTCACGATGTTGAGATGGAGAGGAAGAGTAGTCCATGCCCTCCAAATGGGCTTCCTAGAGCTTCCTCGAGTAGGCCTTCCACCAGCAGAGGCTTGTTGAAGCGATTGCAGGGCCACACTTTAACTTTCTGCTGCAAACACTGCACGTTTAATTTCACGTCTGTTCCGTTCCAGCATCATGACACATGGCAAGGCAGTGCCTGACCTTTGCATCTCGCCGTGGAAACTTTCACTTTTGAAAATATATAAACAAGTTAAAACAGACACAGCTTTGGGACCTAGGCGTTTCTGTAACTGTATATTTGTGCAATCACTCACACTCTTCTTGCCAAAGATATTTCCACTGGGGAGGATACCATTATGCTTCTCAATAGTGAATGCTCAACATAGAGCCCCTTGGCGATGGATGTTGCATTTCTCTGGTGTGAAGGCGTTTGAATATGCCATGCTGTCGTGAACTTAGCAGTCACCTTCCTTGACAAGCAAATTAGCTGTAAACTTTGCAGAGAATGGCGTGACAAGTTCACGCGAGTGCAACAGTTTGCCACAACGTGTCTAAGAGCCACGTGTGGGATTGCGTTGAATGTTTTTACTGTCACTTTGCACGCCGTCATTTTTCGTGACGTGACCGGCCTCACGTTCCGTTACCGTTCGGCCAAGCAACGATGCAGTGTAACGTGTATTTATATAGCATTTAAATGTAACTGTGTGGAGTTTGCATGCTCTCCCCGTGTCCGCGTGGGTTTTCGCCGGGTACTCCGGTTTCCTCCCACAGTCCAAAAGCATGCTCCTGGATAGGTTGATTGGCTCGCAGACTAAAATTGTCCCGCAATGCCCGGCGATGGACCGGCGTCCCGTCGTCGGGTGTATTCCTGCCTTACGCCCTGTGTTTCCGGGATAGGCTCCGGCTTCACCGTGACCCTGTATTGGATTAAGCGGTTTCAGATAATGAGATGAGATGAGATGTAACTGCCTTTCAACACACCATACCAAACAGTAAGTTGTGTTTATCATGCGGAACTGGGAGATATATATATATATGTACACTTAAAAAAAATAAACAATACACGGAAGGAAAGTGGAAATATGTTGTACTTGGACAGGAACCGGGCCATGGAGTCAATAGTATGGCTAACTAGGGCAGATGCTATGGAGCAATGTGAGCGGGGGGGGGGTAAGGAGTGTTTTATCACAGGGGGAAGATTGACGTGTGTTTTTCGACAGGAGGCAATGGCTGCTGTAGCAGAGTGCATGGAGGGGAGTAGATCTAAGATAAGAGGTTAGAGGTTGCAGGCGTAACTCTATGGAGGGTCTTCAAAATGGGGAGACGAGTCTTGTAAGTGATCCAAGACTGGATTGGGAGCCGGTGGAGAGTTAATGTAGTATTGTTTATAGATGTGGGTGAAAATGCCAGCACCGGCATAGGGGAGAGGCTGGGAAGGCCATAGAGGTGAGTTGAATTTAGAGTAGGTGAATTCAGATGAAGGCATAGACGGAATTGTGGGCAACCACTGGAGATGGGAAGTCGCAGGTGTGGGAGATGTTCCTTGAAGTGGAGGCATTATGGCTTCCCAAGCTGAGAAATGCAGAACAAGAGTTCAGGATCAACGATTTGTTGAAAGTTAAGCACACTAATTATCACGTGAGCTCAGAACTTAAGAGGTACACACTTAGACCAAAGTGTTTATTAAGTGTAGCATTTTTGTCAATTTGGAGGACCTTCGATTTTGGCAGTGTTTAAATTGGGTAAATGAGGATCCAGCCAAGATGAGGGGTGTGTCAATGCAGGATGGTTAGGTTGAATTCGTAGCCTCAATGTGAATGCAGAGGTGTGCATTTTCAGGACAGAAGTGATGGTCGAGATCAAAGTTGTCAGTGATTTTGCCCAGTGTGAGGAGACATGTCACAGAGCAGGAGTCCAGGGTGGAACCTTGTGGGACAAAATTGCATTGGGGTTTCTGATAGAATGAATGGTCGCCCTTATGTGAAAATGTATTTACATAGCGATTGAGAAATAAGAGTATAAACGGAAGATACGTGTGCTAGGGATCCCAGAATGGTTTATGAAAGTGCTGCTGTTGAATGGAGTCGTAGTAAGGTGAAGGACAGCGTAAATAAGAAGTGTGCACCGTTTGAACAGAAAAAAAAGGCAAGATACTGTGGATCATAGAGCAGTGTTATTGGAATGATGGGTCATGGAGGGGGAAGTGTTTAGAGAGGCAAGACACGAGAATAAAGTCGAATTCAACTTCACTAGAGGTGAATGATGAGATTGATGTGAGATTTCCGAATGTGATCGTGCATTTCAAGGCGAGAATTTTTCCATTCGATAGCAAGATTAATAAACAAATATGCGAGGGCAGCCATTACGAAATGATCAAGGTGGTTATTAAAGAGAACGGGGATGACGAACAAGTCTCATAACTTTGAGCCGTGGCAAACTTACATCATGATTGCTTCGAAAAGCTGCTCTCTCGGGGCAGCCGTGTCGATCGCTCCCTCTCTCCACCTCGCGACGTTTCGCCTCACACGTTAGAGGCATCCTCAGGCGCAGTGTTCGTGTGTTGTGTGTGTGACTCCTATTTATATGAAGGTGCTACGTTTGTGTTGAGTCCCCTCCACAGGGTTGCTGCATTCCAGGATCAATGGATGACTGTTGGGGTCTACTTGAAAGGATTCCATTGTCTTGCTCACACCCCGGAATCACATTAACCCCATCCTGTTGCGCCTGTGACTAATCTCCTAGTTTGCATCTCATGAAAGAACGCCTAGTTCCCAAACACTTGGTGATTCCCCTGAGGTCCGCATTTCAGAGCTCCATATCTATGCACTGCTGACTTCAATGTCTGGCCTCCAGGTTTGGCTGAGCATTAGTCTCATCTCTCGTTTGCGGTTCGTAGTCTTTTCTGTGTTGTGAATCTCGATTCCTTCACGCCACACGGAAACGCACTCGAGCCGGGAACCGAACCCAGGGCGCTGCTTGCTGTGATGCGACAGCGCTACCCACTCTACTGCAGCATCACGCCGCCCGTAATTCACTCTCTGCCCCACCGTCGTCTGTGCTCTCCCACAGGTTGACAGGCGCGGCCCTGCCTTCTCCCATCATCAGCAGCAACAACTGGTTGCGACTTCACTTCGCTTCCGACGGCAACAACTCCATGCGTGGCTTCAGCGCACAATACCAAGGTGCGTTCTCGTGTTTTCATTGTTATAATTAACTTCACATTATCCTCTTACCGTCATTACTTATTTTGTTTCCTCTTAGATTCGTTGTCATAAGAACATTGCAGATGTGTGGCTCGGGTGTATTGTCTTCAAACTAATTATTCTTGCGCTTAGAGGACTGCAAATAGCCTACAATTAAGAAATGCAATCAGGGTTATTTATGAGGCTATCCGTCTGCTAATCTGTTAAGCTACAACGTGAATTTACTAACGGAAAATAAGCCATATGGACCTTGATGCATTCTGCTAAACAAACACGGGGAGATTAAGCTTGAAATGCCACTGTGGGACTGGATAAATGATTCTCAAAAAGCATTATATGGATTGTTTCCTGGGGTGCTTTACTCCCAGTCAGTCGGGGTGTCTGCCGAATGAGCTTGTAAACAATCCACATTGACCCTAATGCTCTCTGTGCTAAATAGGACTTTTTGGACAAGAACCCCTGAAAAGTTATGAATATTGAAAAGAGAACTTCGTAATATTACACCGCCGTGGTTTCTCTGACGCCCGGATATAAATAGCGGGCCACGGATAAGTACACAGCCAACGATAACGATAATGTACTAAGCTGCGAGGAATATTTGCACAGATGCACGTGCACAGCTCGGAGTGAATGATGACAGGAATGGATTCGATGTTCAGGGCTGCGTTCCATACAGTGCTACGGAAATTGAACATGTTGCTGCTGAATTCTCTCTGATGAAATGAATCATTAACAGTCCCATAGAGTATCTGTGGTCATATTAACCAAACGAGCGCTGCTAACAAGTTATGGAAATGTTTGTGTATCATAAACTATTTAATATAACATGCTTTTCTCTTAAAATCACGTGCCGAAAATGATTAATTTATTACAAATGCTTAGCATGTCCGCTTTTTCATTGCTTCCGAATGACAGCAATGTATGAACTTCAGAAGGTTTGGCTAATTTTGTCGGGCTTTTTAAAAATGTCAGGTTAATTCAACCTTATACTGAGCACGGAAGACGACACATCTTACTTCAGGGGACTTTTAACAACGTAACTTTTTCGTGGAAAATACCATGAGCATTCAGACCAAGATACACTAATGATCCATGTGAGAGGGATGTTGATACTGTGAACCAAGTAGGGCCACCAAACTTAAGTATTAAATCTCATCTCATTATCTGAAACCGCTTAATCCTATATAGGGTCACGGTGAGCCGGAGCCTATCCCGGAAACACAGGGCGTAAGGCAGGAATACACCCGACGACGGGACGCCAGTCCATCGCCGGGCATTGCGGGACAATTTTAGTCTGCGAGCCAATCAACCTATCCAGGAGCATGCTTTTGGACTGTGGGAGGAAACCGGAGTACCCGGCGAAAACCCACGCGGACACGGGGAGAGCATGCAAACTCCACACAGAAAGGCACCCGAGCCGAGAGATTCGAACCCGGGACCTTCTTGCTGTGAGGCGTCAGCGTTAACCACTGGCCCAACGCACCGCCCAAGTATTAAATAAACACGTACAAATATAAGTGGTTCACATTTTAATTTTTTATGAGTGCATGCTAATTCAGTTTGTTTTACTGAGCCGTTTTTGTTCTTTTATATGTACTGTAAAATACAAATAATAATCATAGAATGTTCAGTGTTAGAACAATGTGAATGTGTAATTGAACGCATAGTTGGACAAGCATTAACAGCGAGAAGAGATTCAAATTTCATCTGATTGTCAGAAACCGCTTAGTCCTGTACAGGGTCGCGGCGAGCCGGAGCCTATCCCGGCGTACACAGGGCGCAGGGCAGGGATATACCGACGGTTGGACACCAGTCCATCACCGGGCACTGTAGGCAATTTAGTTTGCAAGCCAATTAACCTATATGCAGCGGCATATTTTTGGACAGTCGGAGGAAACCGGAGTGCCCGGCGAAAACCCACACGGACACGGGGAGAGAGAACATGCAAACTGCACACAGAAAGGCACCCGAGCCGAGATTCGAACCCGGGACCTTCTTGCTGTGAGGAGGCGACAGCGCTACCCACTGGGCCACCGAGGCCTCCCAGATTCAAATTTGTGTTTCAGTGAAACAATGCCCATCACGTTCATTGCACGACGACAACAACGTTCACGATTCGCCGACCGCGGGCGCTTTAAAGCAACAAATAAATGCACAGGTGACAGCGCAGGCAAATCGTTAAGCGCGCCGCAGCAATACGGTCACGCGAACCAGGTGTCACTCGCCAACGCGGAGGCCGAATTTTGCTGCCACTCCGTGCGTGACGACGTGGTTCAAAAGCAAACAATAGCTTCAACAAAAGTCTTGGCCGCGCAGGCTGATTATTGCCTCGACCTGTCCGTTTTTACACTTTCATGCCCTCCGGTCGGCTCCGAATGCGTCTCCTCCACAAACGTTCTACAAATCGAACCGCTTGCACTTGTGTAGAAATCGCACTCCCAACGTTGCTGTGATTTTGCGGTAAAAGCGCATATCGGAATTTGGTTTTCACGGCATACGACGGTCTCTGTATGGCAGATATATATTCCAGGAATTGTGCACAAACTCGATACACAGAGACATTGCGACTGACGCACGCCGCACGTGCACTGTTGACATTTCTGTTATGCTCAGGGTTAATCGACGCGTGGAGGAGAGTGATTGTTCAACTTTGTAGACAACCTTGAACGGTATACTTGGAAAGACTATGCTTCCACTCTATTCAATTCATCCGAGAAGTCGTGCACATTCCAATGTAGATAAAATAAACCGCATTCTAAAGTTGAATTTGCCTTAATGCCCCTTATAAAATGGTTAACTTTTTTTTAATGGCATTTTCAAGCATGATTTAGCCTTGTCTCAGTGTCGGGGCATGCCCTAAGATATGTTGTTTGTTACTAACGCATTTTTAATATGGATGGCTGACACTGAAAGGTCTATGCAAGGAAAAAGTTACCGACTATTTGTGGCGTGCAATGTGTGTAATTCTCATTGTGTTACAAATGCGCTTGTGTCAGTGTAAATGCTTGCAAAATTCTGCCTTAAAACCATGCCTTCTGTTTTATCAAACAAATGTTGTTAGGTCGTGTAATTAAGCTATTTAAGTGTGCCGTATATTGCTCTACATTGTTGCATATTAATGTGAATACTTTTCAGGTGGGATTGTTAGGGCTAAATTGAACGCGTTATTGAACTTTCCGTGTACTGTAAGAGTTTTCATTGCTTGCATGGCTATTATTTTAATTTTCTCATCGATATTACTCTCCTGTATTTAACAACGCACCGCTATTTGTGTGTGGTTTTTTTCCTTAAAGCTCTCGAAGCAAAGGTCACTCAAGCTGTTGTTCACATCACATTCTTGTGACTGTATATTATTTTTTTTTATCGCCTCCGCAATCCCATGATTTACTCATTCGTTCACCGAAACACGCTTTTGTTTTAGCCGGTATGCATGACATCTTGACACATTTCAGCAGAGAACAGGCGTGGCAGAAACAAAACTAAAAAAAAACAAATAATCCGAAAGGGTTTTACCTCCTTCGGGTACTCCACATGCCAAATTGGCGTTAGTGAATGTCGCTAGAATTTATGAATGATTTCCATGGCGCGTGACATTTTAAGTAACCACCCAAAATTTGCTTAACAGGTCGAGCAACTCGACCGGCTGTACAGTCACCAAAAAGTAAGTGTTGCCCCCCACGTGCCGCTGAGTTGCTCGACTCTGTGCAGCGTATACATGGGTTCCAGGTAGGGTTGCCACCTCCTGGGCACTAAATAAACCAGAACTTCTCATGGAGAAAAAAAAAGAAGAAAATACCTCACAATAGCCAACATAACTATCTGCGTACGTGTTGTCGTAAGCGGTACGTTATAATAATGGCATTTATAGAGCGCTTTTCACCCGAGGGTCACAAGGCGCTGCACAGAAATGTGTGAATCGCACTAGGGTGGCATCACGTAAAGGACACAAAAAAAAGGCTACTTTAAAATCCCGGGAAGGCTTTAGAGATTTCCCAGAACAGCTGCTTCGTCAAGGAGGAGAATCCTGGCAATTCCAGAACCAGGTGGCAACCCTAGTTTCAAGCCTCTCCGTCCGACCACCGCACGCCAAGGTACTGATCCCTCCACTAATGTCAGGGCACTTTAATTCGGATCGTCCCGCGTTACGCGAGTGTGGTGGAGGGAGGTGGGACTCAGAGGCATGAGTCAGGGCACCACAGAGAGTGACTTTGGCGTGATTGAATCTCGCTCAAAGCCGTCATGCCCATGGAAACCATGCGAGTTAACCTGGTTATATATGGCATGCTGAGCGCATGCCATATATCATTTACTTATTAACAACTTTCGTTGTTTATTTTGGCAAAAAGTGGCACGTTTTTTTCTGATAAGCCATCTAATGCTTCAGGTAGAATTTATATTTCTTCTGTCACACAAAGCTCTGTCTGCCTTTGTGTAATATTACTCACGATATATTAAGGAGAAAATAAACAACTAAATAACAGCTGCGCGGGTTTAATAACAAATGCAACATCTCAATGAATATATAATTCCACATAAACTTGGGTTACTATTTACATATCATTGCCATGGATGATGAGTTATAAATTACGTTTCCTCATTAAAAAAGAACAAAGTTCAATTGCTTTCAAATGTCTTTTTAATCTATATATTAATTCCAGCATAACATTACGTGCGGTTTTTCATTCAGCTGATTTAATAATACGATCGCAATTCGATATGGTTACTTATTAATTTGCATGCACGCTTGTGTTTTCCTTTGTGCAGTGAAAAGGGCCATTGATCTGAGGACAAAAGGTGGAAAAGTCACCCAAATCAAAGACAAATCCAAGTACTCTATGAGTAAGTATCTACTAAGAGCTTCGCATAAGGATTTCTACTGACGATATTTGTGTGGGGACTTTTTTAATGTGTTTTAATAACTACTTTCACGTTACATTTCTCATCTGTCATCTTTCTTTAAAGTGTAACCATGCCTCAATATAACTGCAGCTGTTCCTATAACGTTGACTTATTCGGTTTATGGATTTTTACCCACATTGCTGTGCGATTGTTAAATCCACAGCTAGATCCGGGCCTCCGCATGCTGTGTAGGCAAGTGAGGGATAGCTGACTGTACTCTCCCGTGTTGCGAATCTTCGATTAGTGATGCAGGAGGGGGAGTATAGCACTGCCCTCTACCGCCTCCAGTTCTCTTAAGCTTTGTTTGGCCCTTGAAGGATCAGGTGAAGTTTGATTGATTTGGTCTTTTACGTGCAATAGTACCGTAATCTAAAGTAAGTGTAATGGAAATGTGGTCCCACTATTCAATAATCAGGCTATATTCTAGCTGCTATGTTGTCTTACGAATGTTGCCAAGTACTTTGTGTGCAGGACTTTGCTCTAAAATAATAGCCTCAGGTTGGTACATTGTTATCGTGTAACCCGTTAGCTCTACCTCTCCTCATTGATCTCCAGAAATCTTTGCAACGGAAAATAAGAGACAGCTATCATTGTCAGACTACGGTCCTGCAATTGGATAACCGCATGAATCACTTCCACCTCTTCGATGTTACCATCAAGTCTTGCAAATTTTGTCGATGCAATGTTTTTTTTTGCTACGCGAAAATCCCATTTATCCAGATACCCAGCTAGCTTTGGTGGCAGCGACCAGAGGCCACTAAAAATACTTTGGAGCTATTGCGTGGGTGTAGAGGAGACCAGCCAGCAGCCACCCAGGAAAATTACAACATGGATTATTTGTCATATAGTAATAGTATGAAGTATAATGCTCCTGTACCCAGGAACGGCCTACTAAGCCCCATAAAATATTTTCACGGGGGCACTGATAGTTTCTTATAGGGGGCAATGATTGATATGCACAGTACAATATATACTGTTCAATCCCCCAGTCACTGCCTTCTTTGTTAGAGGTCACTCCTTCTCTTATGTGCCTTCCCCCCCCTGCCCTGCCATGTCCATCAATGCTAATGGAAACTGCCGATGGCCAAGGATCTACCTCTTCTCCTCGGCCTAAAACTGACTGTCGCATGTTTAAAATATATGTTTACATTGTATATCCCTTCCTGCCCCATGCGATGAACAAGTTTCACTGTTGTGTGCACATTATCTTGAGATCTTGTTGCACTTAACCATCTATATAAAGCCACACTTGTTGCAAAATATGCAAACGAAAAGCTTTGATTATATGTGCTTTGTCCTTCAAACTGATTGACCTATACCAGACATGGCTTTCTTTAGAGCCTGATTGTCAGTGTTAGGCAGATGTTGCCAGAAGGCAGTCAACTCAGGACAATGCAATATCAATGCTTTAGTAGCTCAGGCTGGACACTTTCTGAAAGGTGTCTATTTGGTGTTTTAAGATTTTAACACCTGTATAATTGCCAGAAATGGTAAAAGACTTTTCTCTTTTTTACATATGTAAACTGGAAAAAATACCCATAGCTTATATAAATCCAAATTGTATTGCTGGAAAACATTGCATTACACAAGAGGAAATTAAATCTATGCTTACGAGATTACAATTACATTTGCATGCAAAGATACACGTTATTGAATCACTTTGTAATGTGTCGTTACATACAGTGTCATTTTTATTGGCCTTTTGGAGCACAAAGTAAGATTCAGATTTTAACGTAGGATTTATGTTTCCAAGTTAGATATGTTGACTTGGTGTTGGTGGATTGCCATGGATGGAAATCGAGTCGGTTTACATATTGTATAACAAGCTTATACAATAAAAAAACCGAATCAAATATCTGCAGTAGAAATATACCTTCAGCGTGTTGAACATGTATATGTATTATAAAGCCAAATTTAAAAGTAATTATTACTAGAGAGCCAACAAAAACAAAAACGGATTGTGAGAAGCGATCACATTAGCAAAATATAATATAAAAAGTAGTTTTCATTATTATTTAGTGTGCATTTTGATCTATTATTATAGTCATATCTTCGTCACAGCCTGTGCATAG
>JAZEWT010000013.1:18347305-18362141 GCA_036362905.1 Mordacia mordax
GTATATCCTTGCCTTGCGCCCTGTGTCTGCCGGGATAGGCTCCGGCTTCACCGTGACCCTGTATAGGACTAAGCGGTTTCAGACAATGAGATGAGATAAGTAACCACTCACTCCCAGCGATGGAATCGTACCTGTATCTCCACGTTCGTCGCCTGTTCACACATCTGTCCATACACCTCGGTCACCAGTAATTTGGATATGTGCTCTTGTATTGTAGATGTCGGCAAGTTTGTGTCCACCAACGTGCTCAGCGATGCTTCCCAAAAATAAACCATTCAGCAGAGACGAGAGTTGATCAATCCGCGGATGTCATATTGTCAGCTCTGAACGTGCAGCGATGATTACTCATTGCTATGGCGACGACTACTGTCACTGCAGTGTAACTACTATTGACTTCTCACAAAGTAGAATTGCTCATGCTGTGGCTCCCTGTCGCTTGCATGATTATGGTGATCCAAGACTGAAATATGAATGTGCCGCGTGCAAGTCGAACCAAGATAGGTTCACAGATAACCTCAAGCAAAAGTTTGAGCATTTAACGCTTGACACATGCTGTAGACCAGCATTCATGCCCACATGCCTCTTGCAGGTTGCACCGTACATGCCAGAAATGAAGATGTCCATTGACCGAAGCGTCGCCTATTAGCTGTAATATTAACTTAGTATTACTGTTGAAGGGGGCGTCATTGACGAATTTGAGTTTTATTTTTTTACCCACAAAGAAGTTATTGTTGCTGATTTGCCGTTCTCTGCCGTTGTTGTTGGCGCGCCGTTG
This sequence comes from Mordacia mordax, assembly GCA_036362905.1. Taxonomy (NCBI): domain Eukaryota; kingdom Metazoa; phylum Chordata; class Hyperoartia; order Petromyzontiformes; family Petromyzontidae; genus Mordacia; species Mordacia mordax. The sequence continues at coordinate 18,348,081 of JAZEWT010000013.1, forward strand.
TCTCCGCAGCTCTGTGCAGCGTTCTGTGGCCCTCGGGTGAAGAAAAGCGCTCGATAAATGCAATTGTTATTATTAAGCGTAATATATACTCCCCATATCTCCAAAACATTGCACCACTCACCCTAGCATTTGTAAGATTTCGCCCTAAACGACTGCACAGTAGCGGCACCTCTGGTACATCTGCGTGTTTTTGTGTATGTGTCTATAGTACGTATGTGTGTGCGTGTATCTCAGGCGTGCAGTGAGCCATCAATTAATCAATTAAGATTGATTCTTACAAACATGATGGATGGCTCGAAGCGTGCAGTTTAGAATTAATTATTTTTGTCCTATTTATGTGACTAATATTCACTGGATATGTTTATGCTAATGGTATTAATGCCAAGACTGAGAAAATGAGAAATGTTCAAAATTAATAGGAATAAATGAGAATAGCACAATTATGTTTGTTTCAATTAAGTTGAAGGCTCTAAAAATGACGGTGAATAGAATGTCTGAGCAAGGGTGGTGAATTGTTACAAGTCAGCTATTTGCGCTTATGAGAATTCGATGCGTATACGTGCTGTGTGAATATTCATGGCTCTATCGCGCTGTACTTGCTTGACGATATGTGAATCGTGTGTGTATATTTGCTCAGTAGGCTGTGTGGAACAGATTCACTATAATAGACTCTTCTTCATTCATCAAAGTCAATTATCTTCCATGCAGGTTAGACAGGCGTTTTTTTTTTCGCCATAGTAGAATTTCCGCCACATTTGTATTGGAACATTTGTGATGGAAAGTCTCGCGCATAACACCGACTTTACCACCAGACCCAATCAATATCAACGCTGTGACTCATTCCCCATTCGCGTTCCTAAACCCCAGAACAAATTCACAATAGGAACTGAGGTGTGGCATAATTCCATCATGCAATCGCGACACAGTCGAGCTGACTTTGCACGAAACTTACTGTAATTCTGTCACAACAGGGTAGGAAGGAAGCTATTTCTGGATCCTACCCAGATCTGAGCAAATGTTATGCTCATCACACAATACGTTTAGCCCGCTGAAACCCAATGCAATCAAGTGTCAAGACACACCGTTCTTTCCCATTACAGTTGTGACTGTGAATTGACGTTTTCGAATTAGCACCCAGTTCCAACACCTGTTCCTCTTTAGCAAGTTAATGCATCATTAAGACGTGAAAGGCTAGGAGCAAATGGGGTTTGTGCACTCCGAGAACCGCGATTAGCATCAATCCTGAATTACGCTAAACGATATTGAGGACAGCTTTGAAAATTATTATGATCATCACCACCGTCATTTTCCGTTTTCCTCCGATAACAAAAAAAAAACACGTTCTCTACCTGTGTCCGCGCGGATTTTCCCCCGGGTATTCAGGTTTCCATCAACCATCCAAAGACACGCTACTGCCTAAGTTAATTGCCCTGCTGAGTAAATTACCCGAAAATAGTGCCCTGCGATGTACTGGCATCACATCATGAGGATAGCTCCACCTTGTGCCCTGTGCATGCTGGGATAGGCTCCGGCCCCTCGTGACTCTGTACAGGACTCAGCAGGAACTGATACTAACCGTCATCGTAATACATTAGGAAGCAATGTCTGGCAGGTTGGCGCCACCTCACCGTCTGGGCGACTCCTCCCCCCCCCCCCCCCCCGCAGCCTCCTTGCACTTCCATATTCCTGTCTCGTTCATGAGAAGGCGTCGAAATTGCGCGGCACATACCAATTTGTACCATTAGTATCACCATCTTCTTCACCATAGTTATCATCATATGCATCATAATTATTGCGGCAAACATCATTTATTAGCATTAATTCATTACTATTTCAATGCTGACTCGGTCTTATAATTCCATGGCAATTCGATGCTTAATGATGCAATAAAAAATGCCAAGGGCAATGCAACCTGCTTAGCTTTATCGTGCTGAATGATTATTATCGGCCAAAGGCTGCGACGTAATTAATTCATAATTGCACTGTGCTGATCTTTCAGGTTGGGAGCTACAGTCAGAGTCTCTTGCAATGAAGGTTACGTACTTCAAGGTTCCAGCAGCATCATCTGCCAGCGCGTGAACGAGATTTTTGCATCTTGGAGCGACAACATGCCCAGGTGCAAAGGTGAGCAGAAGCAATTTTCTGATGATTTCATCGCAAGTAAGCAAATATGTGACAGCTTTATGTCGGGCGTTTAATTAGACGTCAAGTTAAAATGTGCCTGTAATGTACCGCCAGCCGCTTTAAGAAATGATGAGAAATCAAAGATGGGAGGAAAGAAATTACGCACGAGGCATTCGGCATAAGCATAAATAAAATAAAGTTGACGGGTCTGAGCCCCTCCGTGCCTTGATCCCATTTCATGCTGTCGTTGTACTTTGAATAAAACATTCAAAACGAGTCGCGTGAGAAATGTAGAGAACGTCATTCTTTCATAGCGGGCCTTGATGACGTACGTGAACCAGCGAAGCTTGCTTCGAATAAATGAATGCAGAAGTAAATTCGCTGCAAGGGATGGCGGCCGATGGTGGAGACTAATGACAGCGTGGCAGTCAAAGGAGGGAGACAAACCCAAGGCTGTGGTCGCCGTGCTGATTGAGCAGTGACACCATCTCAATGTGCAGCGGCACAATGACCTGCAGGAATTGCAACGTAATGGTGAAACGTTCATCGAGCAGTGTGACCAGATCTTGGCAGCTGATGATGGTGATGAATTATTCATGAAACGTCATGCGCTTTTAAAATTGGATTTATACTTAATCCAAAGGAAAAAAAAATGTCATATGGTTTAATTATACGGATCAACAAGCATTAGTAAAATAACGGATATAATTGTTATTAACCCTACGTAAATGACATTTCACAAAAGGCATATCAGCTTAACTAGCTGCAGGTGTCTTTGTTAATTTTCTTTTAATTATCAGTCTAAAGATTAGCGCCATTAACGTTGCAAATATAGCACCAGTGTGTATTGCTTCTATGGAATCCAACACGTGATGGTAAATGTGACCTTCATTTTCGAGTCTTTAAGGAGTTTAGAAAATATGACTATTTTACCAATGACACCACATTCAGTGGCTCTCGTGAACACTGCATTATCATGTGATATGTTACACTATTACACGTAAAATACAGCCAGCCTATATTTTTGTCTGCATTGCAGTGTTATCGTGTTCACCATATGCTTTAGTCAACATTGATGTTTAACAAGTGACTCTTTAACACAGCATTAGGTGTCCTCAAACTACCATTTCAACAACAAATCACAACAATGTACATATATGTAAGCTCAACATACGTGTTCACATACAAGACCGAATACGGGTGAGTGCAAGATATTATATATATGGTGAATAATGCTAAAATTATTTCCAACCCATGTATGGCTGTTCTTTGCTGAAGAATACATTCAAAGAAAATATGCTACATATTTGAAAAAAAAAAACACTTAATAGAGTCAAGTAATAGCGTATGTAATGTCAGATTTATAAAGCTGCGTTGACCATCTTTTCACCTAGAAGTGGTCAAAAAAGGATGAAACAGCCTCAGTGAGATATCCCAAACGAAAAACATTGTATATTTCAGTAGCGAAACCTAGTTATGAGATGCACTCTCACCTAGGGAATAACATTAAAGTATACTCACCAACAACTGAATTGGAGACACATGGGCCTAAACATTTTTTCCGTGAAATTATTAACCACGTGAGCACTGCTGACGTTCTAAAACATTCATTATACAATACCTTAGCAAAGAATTCTGTAAAAAAGGGGATCAATGTGTATATAAGCCAACATAGAGTTATTGTGGGAGAGATACAACTTGTGATGTATACCTATGGCACGTATTGATGGGAGTCTGAGATTAAAGTGGTCACATGAAGGGAGAACAGGATGGAAAGGATTTAGAATGTTACCGTTATCAGTACATTGAGACGAGCGACCTGAGGTCTGTCTCGGCGGACACAGGGCGTAAGGCAGGATGTGACATCCATTGAGGAGCAATGGGGGTAATTTAGTGAGCGTATCAATTAACCGAAGCAATAGATTGTCTTTGGATGATGGGAAGAAACCGGAGTGCCCAGTGAAAACATACACGGATATGGGGAGAACATGCAAACTCCATGCTGAAAGGCACCTGAACAGGGAATCGTACCCGGTTTATTTTTGCTGATTTGGCGGTATTGCTCACCGCACCGCCATGCCGCTGTGTTTAAAAAAATTACATTTTACAATTAAAAACGGAGTTCTCCATGTTGCACAAATTATTTTCAGTCGATGTACTAATAAGAGGCAGCAAGGGGGACACATTGATCAGAGAACACAATGCACGTCAGTTCATATTTTTACAATCTGTAACTAACTAACAAAAAACACTCCCCTATTATCCATCTTTTTTTCTCTTTTACGTATTCTTACAGCACACCATTTTATATCACACACACTTTCCTTTTCATCTGTTAATTCCCTTCGTGCAGTTGTAGATTCTGAGGTGCTAAAGTTCACTTTTCCACATCAAATCAGCACAATGGGCTATCACACGGTACAGACACATGCTCCCGAGAGACCACTTGACCTAGCCCTGTTTTCGTTCCTTTAACACGCCCTGTCATCCAAAAGTGCCACTAATTTTAGTTCAACTCACCGGTCACACTTTTCTGAATCCCATCCGCTTGCTTTGTGATGGGTGGTTGGCCTAAGAGGACAGTTTAATGGTGCCCCGGCACACCCCGACGCCTTTGGGGACGAACAAACTTTTTCTGGTTTGCTGCCGTAAAAAGAGGTTTGTGGGATCTGATGTGTGGTGTGATTGCGTCCAGGTCACAGAGGTCATTCTGCAAGAACTAATTTCAATAAAGCCAATGGACATAGGTCATTTTCTGTCTATTTAAATTAATTTAATCAAAACTGAGTCTATTGGGAACATATGCTACGTGTATATTAGGATGGTTCTTAACAAACAAAAAAGTTTCATCAAGGATGGAGAAGGCCTAAATTGTGTGACGCTTGATATGCAGTTCACAGTAGATGTGCAGTTCTGGCATTACACTGAGGGATAATGTGCTAAGGAATACTGGTGCACAATCTTCCTTTAATATGTTCAGTCAATGTGTTAATGATTATATCTTATCATCCACGGTACACTGCTGGATGAAGATCGCCCTCATGCGTGCCATCTACATCTCTTGTGGTCTCCTCATGTAACAGTGGCTGGCATTGGCCACAATTGAAAGAGAGGCAATGTTGTGTGTGTCTCAAATTGTTGGTCAACTAACTATAACTGGCTGGCACGATGGCCCGGTGGGTAGCGCTGTCGCCTCACAGCAAGAAGGTCCTGGGTTCGAATCTCGGCTCGGGTGCCTCTCTGTGTGGAGTTTGCGAGTTCTCTCCCCGTGTCCACGTGGATTTTTTGCCGGGTACTCCGGTTTCCTCCCACAATCCAAAAGGCATTCTGCTGCATAGGTTAATTGGCTTGCAGACTAAATTGCCCTCAGTGCCCGGTGATGGACTGGCGTCCCATCGTGGGTATATCCCTGCTTTGCTCCCAGTGTCTGCGGGGATAGCCTCCGTCTCACCGCGACCCTGTATAGGATTAAGCGGTTCTGACAATGAGATGAGGTAACCATAACTGATACAGCAACAACATCCATTTTACGCTCTGCTTACAGAGACGTTTTATTCAAGGGCAGATGCCACAAATGTTATTCTACCTTAAACGGACTTAAATTAAATAATTTCAGATCCAATTATCATGCCTTACCTGTAAATAATTTATTCTAAAAGCACTGGACATAGTAACGAATAATTTAAAGGCCAATGAACAACATGATTAAGCTGTTTAGGAATGGCTTCGATAAGTGAGATTGTGGAAATGCTAATAAATGTTTAATATCGTTTAAGACAAGCCTTTGTCAATTATTTTTATAAAGGCATTTGATTCAGTGAAATTGATAGTCATATATACTCTCCGCACAAACCCGGACTGAAATAAAAAAGCGTATTTATATACAATGAAACCTTTTTTACTTAGCTGTACAATGTACAGAGATATGTTGCATATTAAAAGGTTAATTAGTAACGGAAATACACTTGCACCAAACCAGTTGACAGCCACATTAGAATATCTGTCCTGTCAACCGTCATGGGAAAAAAGGCTAGGGTTCGGGTTAGGAGCCATCGACACGGCTATCCCAAAAGAGCAGCTTTTGAAAGCAATCATGCGGCGTGCCATGAAAACTCGCAACATTGCAAACAAAAACACTAACCATTTCAATATTTTTTATGGCATAGTTATTATAGCAACCAATGAAAACATTTTATAGAGGGCGATTGAAGTACTTAATTAAAACGGCTTCAAATTTGCACTATAATTATGAGCGAAATATTGTCACGTGTGTCATGTTTACAATATTACTTGCATCTGTTGGGGCGTCACAGGTGCAAAATCCGTAATGGGGCAGGGTATACCTGCCTCGGGCAGTACTTGCAGGCAGATCGAGATCAAAACAATAAAATTAAGAGATGGGCGAATGCAGGCAGGAGTGCTTTAAACATGACGTTTTTAATGAAGGGCAGCATTCCTATGCTTAAAGAATATTAATAATAACCGTTTTCAAAATCCGTCATCATTTGTGCGCAGTTTTAAATTCTAGCTGACAAGATCTGACCTGACTGTCATCACTCTGAGCAACAAATTTTGACATTATCATGGAAACATCAATACAATCTGGTGTAGTGTTACACACTGGCAGATTGGCATTTTGCTTTGTTTTAATTTTAAATGGATGTTTATGTTAAACTGTTTGTATTCTGTCAGTGAATTTGTATTATATCTCATAATTACAACATCGTACTAAATGAGCTTCATATGAAACATAAACAAATAACTGTAGGGTCTTTTTGTTTTCAGCCACGCATTATTGTGTGTTTTTGTGTTTGTTATATATTGGAGAAAAATGTTAAGCATAGTTACACGCATTATTTTACGTTATGATTGAGTATTGTACCATAATCTATCCTGACCAGGGATAGTAAACAGGATAATGGAAGGAATGCTACCCCTGTTGACTATTACACATTCATTAAAAAAATTTAAAGACGTAAATATTGTTCCCAAAAAACACATGGGTTTAAAAAAAAAAAATTACGTTTAACAAACTTTTCTTTCAAGTCTCGTATAAATATCGCGCGTAACTCCACTTCGGATTGTGTCCACATTTAATCGTCTGTGAAACGTTGATACCTCACATAATAGTCCCATAATGCTCTTCAAATTCTCCACCTTAAATCATGGGGCTATTTGTTTAAGTATTTCCAGAAGCTGGTGCTGTGTTGAGCAATACATTGATTATAGTGTATTACTGCATACCACAACAACAACCCAAAGAGTATTCAAAAAGGTTTTGATTTTATTCCTAATGCAATTAGTCGGGTTTTGCTTTTTTAATTTCCTGGTTAATAACATCGGCTCTGATGCCTTTCTGTGCGGAGTTTGCATGTTCTTCCCGTGTCCGCGTGGGTTTTCGCCGGGCACTCCGGTTTCCTCCCACAGTCCAACAGGCATGCTGCCTCGTAGGTTAATTGGCTAAATTGCCCTCAGTGACCGGTGATGGACTGGTGTCCCATCTTGGCTATATCCTTGCCTTGCTCCCTGTGTCTGCTGGGATAGGCTCCGGCTCACCGCGACTCTGCACATGACGAAGCGGCTTCTGGCAATGAGATGAGAATACAATCGCAGCGTCTAAACTATACATTTTGCGAAAGATGTTTTGTTCTGCCCCATAGCCTGGTTATTTACCTGTACTTTTTTTTCTCAACGCTTGTTATCAAAATCTGTGGCGCAAACCGATTTATACGATACCTTTTTTCACGTCGAAGACACATTTGTATGAATGCGAAATTGTCTGCCATGTCTTACTTGACTGACAGCCACGTTTTAGCTGTGCAAGCCACTCTAATCTGCGTTTTTTTCACGTAAAGATAAGCTAGCGTCATTGATAGTCGTGTATATATACACACACAGTTCACTTGATCGAGTAACTTTATGCATGTTATCTAGCGCTTATCTTCAGTTCGCGTTTTTTTGTCGTGAACAAACGCGCGGACTCCATTTCGTTTGTGTGTACCAATTCTGCTAAATGATGATAATAATAATGCCTTAATTGTAACTGACTTATTGTATCATTGTTTTGCCATGTCGCTCCACATTGATCGGAGTGTGCAAAGAAACTGAGAAGGCATTCATTCATTTTCAGAAGGGTGTTCACGGAGTGACATAACGACTAGCTATGAAAGATAAAGGTGCAGCCCAGTGATTGTGTGCTGATTACAGACTTTAATTGAAGAGAGATAGAAAGCGCTCCTCTCGCGCACCTTCTCTCAACATTTTGCACCTAAAGGCTCACTTTGCCCTCTTGGGTATTGTCTTCATGGGCTAACTGATGGGTCGCGATCCACTGGTTGAGAATGGGTGTCTCTCGAGGGCATTTTCGCCTACTTTTCCCATACTGGAAGCGATGGGAGCATCCCCGTTTTATCAAAACACGTGCTATTTGCCAATCGATTGTGGTCCATAAACACTGCTGGGGGGGAGACAAAGGCTAAGAGATGTAATAATGATAGTCTACCGAGTGGCAGGGTGGTGCAGTGGTAACATCTGAGCCTCACAGAAAGAAGGTCCGGCCCGAGGCGCTTTGATTCCATGCCCGTCGCCTCTCTGTGTGAAGTTTGTGCGTTCTTCCCCCACCTGTCCTACGTGTGCTTCCTCTGTTTTCTCCAGTTTTCTTCCACAACTGAAAAAGAACTCGTTAATTAATTGGCCGATAACATCAATATATAGGAAGCAGTGTCTGGCGTGTTGACGCCTACTGAATGCCTGGCTGCCTACCCCTCCCAAACTTTCTGTGGTGTCGCCTCTGAATCGTCCTCTCCTCGGATGAACACATTCGCCACGGAAAGAATATTTGCACGCGATAAATTGCAATCATTATTACAACTTATTACGCGCGCAGTTTACCTCTCTCTTGGAGAGAGAAAGGGGCATGACTTGGAGGCACAAGGAACTGCAGAGGTCATGGGGAAGGGTAAAACTGCTGCTGCGTGGCAAGCTGGCACCAACATTTGTCAGGCACTGTATCCTCCATATATTAAACTGTTAGCAGCCAAATAGTGAGTTCTTAGTGATGGGAGGAAACCGTAGTGTCAGGTGAAAACACATGCGTACACGAACAGAACATGCTCCAAACAGAATGGCACCCGAACTGAGAAACGGACCCCAAACCTTTATAACTGCGAGGCGTGTTTCCACAGCACCGCGTGCACATTAAGAAACATACACAAGGTCTCAACCAGAGTGTGGAGTGTTTTAATAGAACTGGTTTGTGCTAACTTTTACACCGTGGCAGCATCCCCCTGGAACAACTATGCTGAGATAAATATAGGTTCAACCGCGCAAGACATTGTAAACAAATAGGTTTGAATGATAATTACTTCTTATATTATTAAACACAGCATTTTATGCGTGCAGCTAAAAATAAAAACTCTCAAACTAATTTCTTTAAAATGAGCTTGACCTTTTGTTAAGTTTTATTCGGTACAAAGTCATAATTCATTGAGCAATCCCATGGAGATTGTTTGTTTGGATGACTACAACGTGTGCCATCGCACTTTGTGCTTGTACTGCAAGTTATAAAGATGTGGGAAGTTACTCTGAGCGCTCATACTCCCGCAACACACACGCTTCACGTCATCGACCGCCAACACCTCCACAAATATGAAACCATTTGTTTTCAACAGAACATGCAACGATGTCAATAATGTGCATCTTTTCCTGTAACCTCATCTCATTGTCAGAAAACGCTTAGTCCTGTACAGGGTCGCGGTGAGCCGGAGCCTATCCCGGCAGACGCAGGGCGCAAGGCAGGGATATTCCCACGAAGGGATGCCAGTCCATCACTGAGCACTGCGGGCAATTCAGTCTGCAAGCAAATTAACCTATGCAGCAGCATGTTTTTTGGACTGTGGGAGGAAACCGGAGTGCCCGGCGAAAACCCACGCGGACACGGGGATAGAACTCGCAAACTCCACACAGAAAGGCACCCTAGCCGAGATTCGAACCCGGGACCTTCTTGCTGTGAGGAGGCGACAGCGCCACCCACTGGGCCACCGTGCCGCTCACACTTTTCCTGTAACCATTTGGGGCATGAGAGGCCTATGTCACGAGGGGATCATATCTTTGGTTCACCGAGTTCATCGCCAGTTGTTGTGAAGTAAAAAAATATATTATAATATTAATAATAATTGCATTTTATAGAGCACTTTTCACCCGAGAGCCACAAAGCGCTGCACAGAGCTGCGGAGAGATAGGCACGTCAACAACAATGGCATTATAACGGAAAATCGGCAACAATAACATTTATTCGGGTTTTTTTAGATATACACATCGTTGCAGAACAACATATAAGATATGATCTGACTTTCAACGATAATTTTTAAATGCAAAAGTATCAGTGCTAATAATACCTATATTGGGAAATAGTTTAACGTAACATTTATCGTATAGTAATAATTACATCTCCAGAGCGCCCATCACTCGAGGGTCACAAAGTGCTGCACAGATCTGTGGAGAGAATGGCATATCAAAAACTATATAAGAATGGCAAATCAGCGTTGACGATTTTTTTTTTTACAAATCCGAGCTGCGAGGGAACGGAATGTCAACAACAACATCAGGACAGTTCGACTGAAAGTCAAATATTAGCAAAAAATCATGGAAGGATATGTAGTAACATTACTAATATGTGAGATTTAAACTGGTTTTAAACGGCCAGTATTCAAGTTGGCCTGGGTTGACTGGTTGCCGCCCAACGGGAGGGGGTATTGAAGCAAAATGTTACGGCCAGATTCCCATTATGACGCCAAACGGCCTTCAGTCGCAGAATCATGGGACCTGTTCACCCAGGGGGGACCCTACCTGGAGTGCTCGACGCGAGCCAACATAGCTCAGAGGTTCATCGGAACACGCAAGCCCCTCCACCGGGATAAGATTATAATTCATGGGAGGAAGATACCAATGACATAATGGAAAATATCTATTTATTTACGAAGAGGACATCAGTTGCATATTGTGAAAATAGTAGTTGGTTCCCAACTGTGGTGTGTGGACCATTTGATGTTATATGCATTGAACACAGTGGGCGAGATTGATTAAATATATTGATTGTTGGCATCGGTTACTGGCGAGTAAATTTCATTTTCTAAAATATGTTATTGATGTATCGTAGTCCGTGAATTGTGGGACCAGAAATTTTTTGAACCACTGGTTGTGTTGGGTCGAAAATGATTTTATTTTGCAATGCTACACTAAGCACTGAGCTTGCCTAAGGCTTGACTAAGTTATTCATTTGCATCCAAATAATGCTATTTCTAGCTTTGTTTCACCATTATGATTGGCTTAGATTAATCCTTTACCAAAGGTCACTGTTTGTTTATGCATTATTTACATGCATTATATGTTTGACTACACAACCCAGCATACACATTCAGTACAATATGTAACATACTACATCACGTTCATTGAAATTCTTATGTAAAATATATATGTATTTAGTGAAATCTGTACAGTTTTTCTCATGTTTTAAACAGCTGTTATTCGCTATCCTCGTGTATGGAACATGTAATACAAGATAGGTTTATGCAGGCAGCACAACTATTGAATTAGCATTAAACATGCATGATATGCATTTCTTCAATCTGCCACATTTTAATTAGGGTTCGCACGAACAGAAAATACCTCTTTACAGGCAGACCACTGCGTAGCAGCTTAATACGAGAGCACTGAGCTTGCCTAAGGCAAATGATTACTAACACAATCCTTTAAGAGCCCTGAATAGCAATGACAAGAGGAATTCGGGTGCAGCCTTGCATGTTGCCATGTATTCTGCCCACTTTTGTCCTTCCACCCACAGTCCATTGCTAGTTTGTTTTCACGACAGGCAACTAATGTATTATATATAGGCATGCTTTCAGTGAAACTCTCCCCACTTTTCAGATCCTAGCATTGATCGTAGTGCTTTAGATCGCAGAGAGTCTCATTCAAAGCAATACTTCATTCCCGTTAAAGAATATAAAGTATGTCAGTTAGATTATTTCAGTCTGGATTATATATATATACATGGGTTATCTTAAGCTTTCTTTTAAATAGCTGTATACATTATAAACATTGTTTAATGCATCCCTCATTCCTGATTTTGAAATAAGGGGCATAACACTGATAGCATTTCTGATAGAATGTGTTTCAAATGTAAGTAATGTAAATGCATACTTCAAATATAAGCAGCTTATAGGATCTTTCGGAGTATTTTATGCATTGCTTAATGTATAATGTTGTCGCAGTTGCTCGTTTTTAAAGTGAAATAGCGACAATCACATCACATACGTCATGACTTAAAATACATACAAAGACTGTATTTAACTTGAATTTCCAATGGAATTTCAGTTTTATTCATGAAAACTTGACTGCGCTTGCAACGAGTTAAAACATACATTATTATTTCTTTAGATTTCTTTTTATTGGGAATAGGACTTCGCAAATGTGCTTCTGACTTCAGTGTAATGACACTTTGTCCAGTCAGTAGTTTTGTTTGAGCTGGAAGGAACCATGGCACTGCGTAGCTCTTTTTAACGGTTGTCCAGCGATTCTTTCGTGAAATTTTTTTTCATTATCATATATACATTTCTGAGCCGGAGTGAGGGAGCGTAACAGCAAATCCAAACTTAATGATGGTCTTTGTCACGTAGTCATTGGTGACCACTCTAAGACCATAAACCCACTGAATAATAATAATAATATTACAATTTATTAATAGCGCAAAATCTGTGCCTGGTCATGGAAAAAACGTGACTATGGGAGTCACGCAGAAAGGGCAAAGGGAGTGGGGGGGGGTCAGCCAGTCTGTCAGCCGGAGCCAATCTGCCAGACACTGCTTCCTGTATATTATGATATCATCAAGCCATTTCATTAATGAGTGCTTCAGTTGGGGGGGGGGAGACCAGAGAACCCCGAGGAAAACCTGCGCGCAACAGGTGGAGAACACGCAGACCTTCCACAGGAAGGCGTGCGGAGATGGTGATCGAACCGCCTCGGAGAGGGCTTGAGTTGCTGTGAGGTGCAGATGCATCACTCCATCACTCCGCTGCGTTTGAGAGCCCGGTCTCAACATGGGCGACCGCTCTGACTCTCAGCGTAGATTTTCTCAGCGACAACTCAGCCTTATGATCCATGATGCACGTTCCACCTCAAAATAAGAAACGTAAAATGTTTGTGATAAATGGGAGCATAACATCGCGAGAAAGCCGGGACTCCGCATTGTGACGTGACAAGATAATACCTCTGAATCGGTGTCTAGTCATACACTTTGTGATGATGGAAAATAAGGGACACAAACACACATAATTTATAGTCTTTTGGGTGTTGCTTTGCACACTGACAAAATATTTGGTTATAACATTACCTCAGACTTCAGCTGGCAAGGCAATTCCCTTGAATACTAAGTGTATTTGATGCTCCTTCTGATAGTTAACGTTATTATTAAAAACACGTTTATATGTATATATTTCTATTTTTTAATATAGGAAGGATTTACTAAGGCAATCCAGTGATGCAATATATTTCTAAATATGTTATTATCCACATACACATTTGCCCATTGAAATATACTTTCCTGATTCATAATGACCCTCTTGCCATCTTCACAATGAAATGTTTTAGCCAAACTGAATTGGTAATGTTGGTCAAAATGTGTCAGGAGAGTTAGAATATGTATCAAGTCCACTGAGATGGGTAGGAGACTTGTAAAGACTGGATTGAAATATTGTTTCAGTGAGGTATTTACACAGCAAACAACCAAGGAGGTGGCTTAGCAGTTGAGCGAGTGGCTGCAGTTTGGATGATTGCTGTGTCGAATGAATCCAGAGGCGGCGCGGTGGCCCAGTGGTTAGCGCTGTCGCCTCACAGCAAGAAGGTCCCGGGTTCGAAACTCTCGGCTCGGGTGCCTTTCTGTGT
>JAZEWT010000013.1:18371843-18383681 GCA_036362905.1 Mordacia mordax
TTGAGTTGGAGTTCACATTAACTTTGGATATAATCACAGTTCGGTATAGATGTGTTCTTCATTATTTAGGCCAAAGGAATTAAGATGATCTCAGAGTAGAAGGTGTTTTAAAACGATCGTTAAAATTGACGATTGCTTCGAAAAGCTGCTCTCTCGGGACAGCCGCGTCGATCGCTCCCTCTCTCCCCATCGCGTCGTTTCGCCTCCTCACACGTTAGAGGCATCCCCAGGCGCACACCTTGAGACGTCCCTCAGCGATCGACGCGGCTGTCTCGAGAGAGCAGCTTTTCGAAGCAATCATCATGCATCGAGCCGTGACAAACCTACATTATTAGATCGTTAAAATTAATCAGAACCTACAAACTGTTTTTTGAAGTCCTACATTATTGACTCTTGCCTTTCCCATGAAACTAGAAATACTATGTACAATCACAAGTTAATGATGTTGGTTGTATTACTTTTTAAATACCATGAGTAGCCTGATGTAAAGTGCCTTACGATATGCTTGACCTTATTTAACACATGCAGTCCATCACCTCATATTAAGTGTTTGAATAAACACATCTTGTAATTGCTGACAAATATATTGTTGTTTGCATGCAATTGCCTGCGGGAAAGAAAACATACAATTTTGATTTCTTGTGTCATTTATTTGCTTTAAAGCATTCCATATTGACATACTTGTCAGTCCAACTAGTGTAAGTGCAGGCTAGCGATTTCTAAACCCTCTCTTCACATACGCATAGCAATCTTCAAAGTTCAGCAATCCAGAAGAGTCTTGGCGTGGAGACACCACTCCTCCAGATCGAGAGAAGCCTGTTGAGGTGGGTTTCTGGTGGAGCCCCAGTGGGTATGCCTCACTGGGCAGAGGCCTCAAGACTGGCCCCAGGACATGCTAGTGGGACTGTGTCTCTGGACTGTCTCTGGGACATGTTCACAGGATGGTGTCTCTAGACTGAGAACGCCTGAGAATCCCCCAAGAGGGGCTGAAGTTTGTCTCTAGGATACATTGGCGGGACTGTGTCTTTCTAGACTGGGAATGCCTTGGAATCCCCCATAGGAGGTGGAGTCCATCGCTATAATAATAATAATAATTCCACTTCTATAGCGCTTTTCACCCGAGGGTCACGAAGCGCTGCACAGATCTATGCAAAGGATGGTCTTGTCCACCCTATTCAGTATAATGGTGCCGCGTCCGTCACGAGTAATGGCAGCACCTTGAAAATATCACTTCAGAAAATAAATGTATGCCGTAAAATTCTTTTAAAATTGTCAGCCTACCACAAATTGTAGGGCTGGCAAGTTGTGTATGTTTATGTTTTTTCATCATTTTTCATATACTGCGTGTAGAATGCATGACAATCATAAGATTGTGGAACCAGGAGCATGCCACGCGTAAATGTTTCTTACATGTGCCGTAAATACCTCATCTTATGCTGTATACTACGTGTTCACTTGGCATTGTGAAAGTGACAAGTTTTATTTGAAAATATTTCCAAGTTCAGCAGGGCATTGCAGCTTTTTTCTACAAACACAAAGTGGAGACACTTTTGCTTTTATAGGTTTCATTGCATTCGAGCAATTTTCATCCCTCGCGGAAAGCAGTTGCCCCTATGGCCTGTACAGGATAAACGGCAGAATTTTGTCTATGTATACATTTCTGATTGCATATTGAAAAACGCAAAGACCTGAGCCTGCTGCAGATTGATTCAGCCCTGGTACGGTTGAGCGAGCAGGTGAGCGGGTGAGCGGGTGAGCGGGTGAGTGGGTGGGTGAGTGACTTAGTGATGAAGTCGATGGTGAGTTTTGAGAACCCAGATATATTGATGGCCTCAGACACTGCTCGCGATGTGAGAGCGGGTGAGCAGCTGTTGGGCTATATTGTAAATATCATCAGGGGGGAAACAAATGGCGAGCTGGGTATGAGTTTGGACACACTAACCCCTCTTGCACTCTGCCGGCCTTAATATGCCCCAACAGCTGGATAAAGGTAATGTGTATTTTCTTCTTGTTTGACGACGTATGCTTCGTTTGTTACGAATTTACGAAATACACAGTGGGTTTTCTGCGTGATATTATTTTTTTACATTCAGCCAATTATCCAAGCACGTCAGATAAATGAGTGTAAATGTATCACTCGTGCCGGAGTGGAAATAGCAAATGTTGAGGGATGAGTGAGTGTGTGGTCTGTATATTCGGGGGCCAGCTCCCGATTGTTATATAAATGTCTATTATGCAAAGCATAATGTTGTGTTTTCATTTCATTAATTTTTCCCCCTATTTTTTCAATCAATACCATTAATTTAATACATCTGCTCTCCGCATTTATCGTGGTGATAATGGTTGTATTCAGTCAATGGAGAAAGTTTAGGGCCCTCAACAATAACACAATTGTGTGTACTGCTCTTTGCGATTTCATTATTTGTATAAATTCTGAGGTATTTATAATAACTTCTTGAAATAAGCTAGAAAATCAGCAATGTAAATTATAAGATGCAATATGTGCACTAGTGCAGTGGGTAATACATTATTTTGAAATTGATGGTTGTGATTTCCATATGTTATCTGCTAAGGATTATCACCAACACTCATGCTCTGTTGCCAGTTTAACGCCTAGCTTTACTACCACGAACATTTCACATGTCTTATCTCATATATCCTAAACTTAATGGCCAGTGGTGAGTTGGCTCTTAAGTCATGACCTATGACATTTTGACCTGAAAATCAATATGACGGAAGATATAGTGATGTTGTACCACCCGTGACTATTTTGTCAAGGTTGGTTGAGCGACTTTAGACATCTTGAGTATAGGGGGACAAAGGATTGATTACTCACTGCCGTTTGCAATTGACGTAAGCACTGTAATCAGTGCACACCATATAATATACAAGTTACAACGAAAGTCCTTATCGTTTATATTTATTTCATTTACATGTACGATCACACATGAGAATTTCTGAATGTATGCAAAATTACAAACCTTTGTGTATAGCATATGCCCTATGAAGAACTTGAAAAGTATGTGTAGAAATGAAATATGTAAGTTAATGTCATTCTATGATTGTAATAGTTGTCACATTGTGGTGAACAAGGCAATCTGTGCATTCTCCAATTCGGTAGTTATTGACTGGATTTTTTGGCGATTAATATGAAAAATCTAAACGGCAATGGGATAATGATGCTAGTTGCTACTGGTGTTTGTAATATTTATCATGAATGTGGGTGCTAGGAAGGGCAAATAGACTTTCAAATTATTTGTTGTGATACACGTGGAAAATATCGGTTAACACAATCCCTACAGGGCTGTATTATAAATGCTTTCAAGAACATTTTTTTCAAAGGTGATTATTCCTTATTAGACTAGTATGGCATGCGCATGCAGGCATGGCTGATGGAAAAGTCAACCGCTAATAACAGAGGGCACTGTAGCAGGGGGGGGGGGGCGGCAAGATGGCCCAGTGGGTAGCGCTGTTGCCTCACGGTAAGAAGGACCCGACTTCGAATCTCGGCTCGGGTGCCTTTCTGTGTGGAGTTTGCATGTTCTCTCCCGGTGTCCGCGTGGGTTTTTGCCGGGCACTCCGGTTTTCTCCCACAGTCCAAAAAACATGCTGCTGCATAGGTTAATTGGCTTGCAGACTAAATTGCCCGCAGTGCCCCGTAATGGACTGGCGTCCCATCGTAGGTATTTCCCTGCCTTGCGTCCTGTGTCTGCCGAGATAGGCTCCGGCTCACCTCGACCCTCTGCAGGACTAAGCGGTTCCTGACAATGAGATGAGATGAGACCTTAGCAGGGGTTTGGAAATGGACACATGCAGTGTGCGGCACATGGAGAGGAGAGGGATGCATGCATGCATACTGAACCGCAGCCGTTGTAATGCAGGAAAACAAACACGCGGCCTTGGGCTATTGCTAAGAAATCTTCGCTTTGTCGTGGTTTGTTTCACATGGTAAATAATAGGGAACGTTTATGGGAATTTAGGGGCATATGTATGATTTATCGTAAGCTGCAAGTTACACAATGAGCGTTTTGGTTATTTTCTTACTGCAGTAATGGTTTGTGTACATATGTGCAGATTATTTCAAATTAAAACATGCTAGCAGATTGTGCAAATATTGCATTCAGAACTAGCCACAGGAATTACATTCCCTGATTTAATTTATCATCGATATGCGAATTTATCAGCACATCGGCACTATATATGCTTTATAACATCAGATATATGTAGAAGTCATGAGCCAAATTCCGTTATATTTAGTTTATATTTATTTAGCATGCTTAATGTTCATTACAAAACAATGGATATTGTTTAAAACATATATAAAGGTGGTATTATAATAGTGGAGTGATGGAGTACTTAGCAGTGTGCTGATCTGTAAAGCTGACTGTATAAGTTATAATTCCTTGCCAAGGTACATGTCAGTGACGAATGATATCTGAATTATTTCTGAATCCCACATTCACCAGTCTGAAATGTCGAGTGTGGCGAAGTATGGCCAAAGAACCTCCTCAACCGACCTGAAGTGGCAAGGCTTTCAGCTAAAATTGCATTGAAGAAAACCCTTTAATTACATATTATTGGTACTTAATTCAACCGTATAGATTATTAGCCATAATGTATACAAATCGTTATTATTAATCCAGGTTGAAGCGCCAGATCCATAACCGTTTTGATTAAATAAAAACAAAATAAATAGAATATTGTAAAGTGTTAAAGTGTTGTTATCAGACCAGTAAGTAATGGTTGTACAGATGTGTCTCAATGATGTTAATAACTCTGTGGTCCTAATCTCTATCGAGATGTTATTCCTCCATGAGCCGGTACAGCATAATAGAGAGGCTTGGAACCCATTGAGCTAGAGTCTAGTGCGACCAGACGACCATAAGTTGCCGAGCGGGAAGAGCGAGGGAGTGGGGGTTCTGGGGAGAGACTGGAGCAGAGATAAAATGCAGCAGAAAGGTGAAGACAGCGATGGGTAAGAACCAAAAATTTTTAATTTTCTGCGCGTAACCGCCGGCAGCCAGTGTAGAGCGTGAAGTGAAGGCGTCGAATGGGAAAAGTGAGAAAGGACAAGGCGAGGAGATGAATTTGTACAAGATGAAATGGACGGGCAGCATATGCAGGCAGACTAGTTCGGAAAGAGTTACAGTCGTGCCGGCGGAATGAAACCCATAGCCTGGATCGAGAGTTGAGCGGATTGCACGCTAAGGAAAGGACGGATTTTGCAAAGGCTGAATAAAGTGAAAGAGGCACGTTCGAGATAGATGCGAGATGCGGAGTTGATGTGAAAGAGGAGACGGGATCCAGGGTGATGCCGATAAAGAGACGAGGAGGCAGACATAGTTGTCAAACCAATAGAGATGGAAAAGGAAAGATTGGGTGAAAAGAGTTGAAGAAGATGGGGGGAAAGGATGAACTATTCAAAATACGCAGATAAATTCTGGAGAAAAAAAACGTCGAAGGTGGATGAAGGCAAATGTGTATAGGCAATAAAAAAGTGAAAGGAAGTGATCAATGAACAAGAGAGTGGATATACAGAGAGAAAAGCAAAGGACCAAATATAATGTTTGCTTATGAAGAAAAACATCTCAGCCATCGCAATTATTTTACTATGAAATGTTTTACGTTACACATAATTGGTTTATTCATACACAAAATCATCAAATTCACATCAACGTGATCATTATTCCCAGAGCGTGTACCACTTGAGATGTATGGCCATGCCTTTTGAGCACTATAAATAATCATCTTATCTCATTGCTGCAGGTCATAGAGATTAATTTTGAAGAATTCGATCTGGAAAGGGGATTTGACACCTTGACGGTGGGGGATGGTGCTGAAGTAGGCGACCCCAGAATGGTGCTGCATGTGTAAGTATTGGATTACGTTTTCTTTATGAAGCACCCTATCAGTGGGGCTGAAACACACCAGCACGCACGCACAATCACACACACATGGGCATACGTATCAACACATATAGTAACGGAGTGTAATATAATCTTATCCCTTTGCAAGCGTTTCATGTAGATGTGTTGGTTCGTTCGTTGTTTCATACGTAATGTTTCAATATGTATATGTATATATGCAATAAAGTGTATTGTGGCTCATTGTTCAAAGCAGTTTTACCATTCGTTTGAATAGATGGTTTGAAATGGTTACATCACATGAGGTGTTTTTAATACCTGTGTAAATATTTAGCATGAAGGTGAACTAATGTTGTGCCAGTTAATGTGCTTGCTTTTTTGGTGATGCCCACAGACTTACGATCTGGTCTAGGACACTCACGTCGCTTAAAGCTGTGAAGTGGCAGAGTTTTATTATGAAAGTGTGACATATCGTCTTCATTGGAAAAAACGGCTGGAATTTGTTCAGAAAGATCATTGGAACGCACGAGCCAGATTTAGGAAAGTTTTTTTTTCTCCCGCGATGGCTCATATGCCTACGATCAACGATATTATGAAAAGGACAAGTGAATATCAAATACTATTACGGCTAGCTGTTGTACAATGGTGCATGCTGAACATGGGCTTCACAATTAAAGGACCAATTAACAACACACTAACAGGCATCTTTAAATAAATAAAGAGTTCCTAAAATGACACGGCTGCACTAGAATTATATAAAAAAGTAACATTTTAAAAATTGTAGCAGAGTCAGGAAAATGATTCTTTTTCTCATGTTTTTCACAGAAAAGTTCAAAGGTTTGTTGTTCCTCTTGCCAACATTTATTTGGAGATATGAATATATTAATATGAATCACAAAAAATATTAACCCCATCAGATTCGCCAGTCAATGGAAATGAAGTACCACCAATAACTTTATAAAGAACATAATAAATAAGGTGGCAAAGTATAGTTTAAGGTTAACACAGTATATTGGACAACGAGTTTGCTGACATCAGGATATGTGTACGTGGACCATTCATTGAAGGCAGCCTGGCAGCAAAATGATGAAATAAAGAGGTAGTCTTGAGCATGTCCACAATGGCCACTTCACTGTACTACGTGTAGCATAGTGCCCTGTTGAATGTGTATTCAGCCTTGTATTGTTTATGCACCATGACCCATGAGGAACGTAATTTCGTTCCCTCTCTATACTACAGTTGTATACGGATGGAACGAT
The DNA here is from genome assembly GCA_036362905.1 of Mordacia mordax. NCBI lineage: Eukaryota > Metazoa > Chordata > Hyperoartia > Petromyzontiformes > Petromyzontidae > Mordacia > Mordacia mordax. The sequence continues at coordinate 18,378,967 of JAZEWT010000013.1, forward strand.
AATACCAGCTTATGTATCTTTTAAAAAAAACGATTCCACTCAAGTCAGTGCAGTTTCTGGCCATATTATGGAATAAAAATTGCTAAATTAGTCACTTTTGTCGTGAAAAGCCATAATCTTGCCAAAACAGGATGGCCAAAATAGCTCCACAAACTGGCATTTAAAATATTAATTGGCCCAATTGTCTTCCTTGTTGCATGAGCATTGGGTGATGCTCATATTCTACAAATGCCGATCTCTCCACATTGTACCGATGTAGGTTTTGATGGTTCAGTGCATGATTGATAGCTTACCAAAGCTGTTCTTTCGGAATAGCCGTCACGAGCATCGTGTCGAGAGAAGAGGCGCACTCGACACTGCTATCCCGAAAAGAACAGCTTTGGGTGAGCAACCATCTCTCCACGCTATTGCCTCATTTGCCAGACCTTGTTTCTTACGAGTTGTTGAAGGGCAGACACGCATTGTTTCCAAAAGACAAAGGTGAAGCGCATCGACGTTGAACAACGCATTACCTCCCCCTGCATCTCCCTGCTAAATGACACGTTTTTCGCTCGGTTCATCGAGCGTTGAAGTTGATGCTCGATTCATCCAATTGAACGTTGATTGACCCTAAAGCGTCTGCGATCCATTCGTCGAAACACGGCGGTCATCGCTCTTTGCCCTCCCAGCGCAAGGCAACTCGAAATCACGATCTCACGGCGCCCCTACCCTCTGGCCGCAGGTTGACGGGCACGAGCGTGCCTGACCTCGTGGTGAGCATGACGGGCCACATGTGGCTGCATCTGCAGACCGACGACAGCGCCGGATCGCTGGGCTTCAAGATCGTCTATCGAGGTGAGATAGCCCACCGTTCGCCGCACCCGGCCGGGGATGCTGGTGATTACCGTGGCACAAGGGTGAATGAAAAATGTTCAACGCGTTTGGTCACTTTGGACAAGATCATTAGGCATCGATGCTTCTCGAGTTCCCCTCATCATTTCCTATAAGTGTCCTGTTGGGCAAACAAAATTGCGTCGGCGAAAAGCATTAGATCAATGGCGAGCTAATGTTTTACAAATTGACGAGCAATGTATCTGACTGAGAAGTTCATTCGTCTTTTATAAAGTTACTGCCGTCTGCTGTGGCTGTCTAGGCATCGACCCACTTCTGTAAAATATGTTCGTGCAAATGATTATACCAACGATAATTATTACAATCGGGCGGCACGGTGGCCCAGTGAGTAGCGCTGTCACCTCACAGCAAGAAGGTCCCGGGTGCCTTTCCGTGTGGAGTTTACATGTTCTCCCCGTATCTGCATGGGTTTTCGCCGGGCACTCCGGATTCCTCCCACACGGTCCAAAAAATATTATGCTGCATAGGTTAATTGGCTTGCAGACTAAATTGCCCTCAGTGCCCGATGATGGACTTGTGTCCCATCGTGGGTATATCCCTGCCTTGCACCCTGTGTCTGCCGGGATAGGCTCCAGCTCACCGCGACCCTGTACAGGACTAAGCTGTTTCTGACAATGAGATGAGATTATTACAATCTTACACATTTGAATGCGGGTAGAATTTTAGGATATTATTGTAATAATATAGTGTAATCATAGCATTTGCCTTATGCCATTATATTTGGTGAACTCACCGGCTTGCCATCGTTAACATTAAACTGACCATATTAATGTCTATACCTTTCCTAAACAAAATCAGTCACATGCAGCAAATGTTTATGCACATGCTGAGATACAGTACTTGTATACACACACGCACGTTAGAATTATACAAGTACTCGTATACACACACCACACACACGTTAGAAATATTCTACAAAACGCATTTAAAGCCCCGTTGAACCCAGCAGTGAGCTCGCGTGTATTGATGTTCGTTAACTAAATTTGTAGGTAATAGGTCACCGCTGGGTCCTATGGAATCTCGAGCCATTGAAATTCACTAGTGTTATAAGGGTGACTGGCAGGGATGATTGGAGTATTGATTGATGAATTAGAAACTAGCCAATTGGGTATTTATTGCGAACGTTGGAACACTCAAGAGATAATTTGAGCGGCAATAAGACCTATTGGGGCCATGCCTGTTCACTTTGTGTGCAGTAAAAGGCAATAGGTGTACAATGATATCACTTATTATTGTAAGTCAAATTTACCGGTTGATCAAAATAAAGGATGTAAGAAACTGAGGTTATGTGTATTATCAATTACGGAATTTTTAGTCTGTGCCCTAACAAACGGACAATGCAGCTTGTCAAATTGTGATGACACTTAAATTATAGAATACAGTGCATTGCTATTTTGTGTTTTGCTTGGGATTTTATCAAACATTTTCACATCTATTATTGATTCAGGTCAATGTCAAAGCTTCTCCCTGTTCAAGTAAGGAGTAGTGACGATGTTTAACGACCATGCCTAAGTACCAGTGGTGAAAATATGCAGTGCCATAATGTAAGGCCTTCTTCCCAAGCGACAAACATAATTTTTGTTTTTTACAGCAAATTTTTAGCATTTACTGTGCCTAAAATATTTTTTTACTGGGCTAAGTAATATAATATTTCAGCTGATGTGTTGTTTGTGTGTTGAGTGGCAGAGATGTGTGTGTGTGTGTTGTCTGCACACTGTAGGGAGCGGTGGCTCAGCAGTTAGCGCGCTGAGCTTACAAACCTGGCGACACGAGTTCGAATCCTGCTCATGGAAAATACCAGTGACAATTTTACGAACTGATCCTGGGCCTCCCCAAGGTCGACTCAGCCTCAAATGAGTACCTGATACAATGTGTAAATATTTCCACGTATGCCCTGTCAACATTCATAGGTGCTTGCTAACAGCACTTGACTCTATGGTGTGTTAAGCCTATACGGTGATCTTTGTCTTTATTGTCTGCACAACCAGAGAGGCATCTTAATCATTAAACATTTCCACTAGGGAGACAAAGGCGGCCGGGCGTGGTGCTGGTCATCCACCTCCTCAAATGCTGTCAACCTTCATAGGTCCTTGCTGACGGCACTTGCCCCTACAGTGTGTTAAGCCTATACGGGGATCTTTGTCTTTATTGTCTGCACAACCAGAGAGGCATCTTGATCATTAAACATGCATTAATAATTGATTTTGCTCACGTTAGTGCAGGATTAATAATATATTTAAATATCAGCGCGAGCTGTTGCATCCCACTCAATTTCTGGGTGCAATGCAGGAGGACCTCGCTAAGCCACCAGGCCTGTGTTCCTGGCGAATTGTGTTGACAAATGTGCGAGCTGAGTAAAAGTGTGCTAACAGGTTAGAAGAGAAAAATAATAATAATAATTGCATTTCTAGAGCGCTTAAATCCATGAACAGGAACGAGGCAGCCAGTAGGACTCTGCTTTACTTGAAGAAGTCCAAAGCAGTTTGAACTCAACGTTGTCATATATTGGTGTTATATTTACAAATGAACAGTCTTAAGCCATCGACTTCGGAGCTTTGTTGCACGCATATGATTATTACATCGACATTGTACGTTGAAATATTATCTTTGTACACGTGGTAATACTGTCGGGTGGTGTAGGGCGATTGACACGAATGTTGGTGAAAACTACTACGAGGCCTTTCCCCAGAAAACCGAATATGGATCACTTTAATGGCTGCGGAAACTCTGGTTTAAAGTTTGTGCTGGAATCCCATAAGTGAAAGTAAAGAAAATGGGCCACTGTGGGTGTAAATGTTTTTGTTGCCGCTAAATCACAACAAAAATCTAGCATCATAGAACCCATAACAGTAAAGACAGCAGCAGCTATAAATTGAGGAGCCGGTAGGTGGTCGTCAGGTTGACCTGTGTCACACATATCACACTACATGGAGCCTTCACTGCTTCCTATTTTTATGCCCGATTAAGGCAGCACAAGACAAAGATCCCCCACATAGCCTTAATAGACTGTAGAGCCAAGTGCCATTAGCGAGCACCTATAAAGGTAAACACGGCACACGAGGAGATGGGTGATAAGCACACGCTCGGCTGCCTTTGTCTTCCTAGTGGCAATATTTACACATTGCACGAGGTACTCATTGAGGCTCGGTCGACCTAGGGGAGGCCCAGAACCGGTTCGGAGAATCGTCACTGGTGTTGGCCGTGAGCGGGATTCGAACTCGCTTTGTCAGGTGTGTTTGTGGCCCAGCGCTTTAACGTCTGAGCCAAATTTGCCCACTTACGTCAAGCACACACGCGCACCACTTCCATCAAGGCTGTAGCTAAACTCCACTTATTGCAGGGAGAATGATCTATTATGGGTCTTTAAAATTTCACGTGCCAGGTGGACCAATGCGGGCGGTGTGTAGAGTGGCTATTGTGCGCTCTGTTCATCTTCCTCTATTAGTGAGACCCGCTGTAGATTGAACACTCTTTGTACAGAGCAGTCTTCTCACGGAATTTTTGAAGTAATTAATAAATATTTTACGTGGCTATATATAATAATTTATACAGTGCTAATTCATCCGAGGGTCACAAAGCGCTGCAGAGAGAACGGCAGGCCAGCAACAACGACATTAGAACGGAAAATGAGCAACAATGACATTTTTGAGCGTTTTAATTTTAAATATACACATGGTAGCAGAACACAACGTAAAATATATAAGCCGTTACAATCAAACGATGAATTATTAAAACCGTTGCTGCTAAAAGCTTTGTTTTGCTGATCAGATGTATGGTGCGGCGCGGTGGCGCAGTGGTTAGCGCTGACGCCTCACAGCAAGAAG
>JAZEWT010000013.1:18383783-18398442 GCA_036362905.1 Mordacia mordax
TTTAGATTACGTATGAAGCCTTCATTATGGCTCTGGTATGATTTAAAAAATAATAATTTTAATAGCTGCATCCAGTTTATGATAATAAAAACATATTTTACGGTTTATAATTTTACATCGCTGCATGTGATGTATATTTTATTACCAATCATTTACAATAAACATCATTGTGTGAAGCTGCTGTTGTTTCAGACGAAAACACATTAAAGACAAAGGTCATTGGCAAAGTCAAATTGTTCAATGGGAGACAAACTGTCGCGTTCGGAACTTTCATAATATAAAAGTACGTACACTAGAACATTCAGTACCTCTTCTGCACAACAAGGTGTCGTTTCTTGTAATTAATATTGGAATGGTTGACCTTATTTTTCAGACTTCATATTTTATGCCCAAACTCGAAGGAAGGCACCGCTGTGATTGGCTGTAAAGTTAAAGCAAGCCTAATGCGGTCGCCTGTAATAAATGACTTCGGATTCTCTATTCCTTTAACACGCAAAAGCCATTTACCACGACGTTCGTTTTGGAACTGTGGACGTCACGCGTTTTGGATAAAGGAGATGTTATTAATTTGTTGCACATGTTTGGTGCTGAGGAGGAACGAGGCGCCTGGTCCGTGTGGCTCGCTGTTGCAGCGGACAATTATTTCAAATGCACGTTTCATTTGACCATTAAATAAACAGTATCTTTGATCGTGAACCTACACGGCTGCACAACCATTCAAACACAAATTTACAAATTGCAGTGATTAAATTACTTGGATCGACAACATACCTATCCCAAGCTTTCTCTAGAACTATTACACATGTGCATTTGTGTACAATTTCCAACCAACGCGATGCCTATATTATACTATATTTCAATTGGTAATGTTTACGCCACATAACATTTTAGTATGCATGTGCAGTCGATCTCTAATAGAAGGCAATTGAGGAAGCTGGATTTATTTCGCCATGGGATCACGCTCCGCAAAGTGCTGGGTTTGCCGATATAATGAGCACGGCTGCAAGTAAGTTATACAATGCGGTCAATTTCACGTAAACATTTATCATTGTTTCAGAAATCTCTTTTTTTTTTAATCTTATTTTACCACAAAAAGCCTTTCGAATCCTATTTGTGGGGCTTATTATTCAGGCAAAAAAAAATTGATCACAGACGTACACATTTACCGCAAAGCAGCTAACAGAGCTCTTATGCCCAATGCATTTACGTTAACAATTGGATGTTGGAAGAATTGCCGGTTTTTTTCCCTGTGCCACCCGTACATCATTTAATTACACCGCTGCACGCAGCACGTGGTATTTGGTTTTCCCAACAATAAGAGTAATGCGTGCTTAATCGGGGGGAAAAACCCCCCCCCCGTCTATTTCCCTCGCTGCGGTCTGTGGCATGGCAACCCTCGTAATGAGCCCCTGACAGTAACAGATGTAGCTGCACTACATGCATCATGCTCTGTCTGCCACCAACAGCAGTGTGCTAACTCAGGGCAGCAGGCGCTTTGGCAACACGCAATTTGTCAGGGTGTGGCAGAGTATGGCTGGATTTCCAAACCACCCTGCCGCTCAGCCTCTGGCTTGGGGCTGGACTCGTGTGCCATTATACGCTGTTGAATGCAATTAAAAGAAAACAAGCAATCACGGTTTGAAGTGTTTCACGGCAACCTGTGCTATCGCAAACGCATGCTCATGTGTGGCGCTTGTCTAACAAACTGAAAATAATCACTTAAACGCGTTTTGTTTGGCGACTGCTCAATTGAATGCAGCGTTTGTAAAGAAACGGTAATCTGGAAGAAACACGCATGTTGTCAGCTTGATTAAATAACCATCCACAGCGGATAACATTGTCAAGAATGAAGTAAATGCATTAATACTTATCGTACGCATTTATTATCTACCTGTTTGGAATTAATGTTTGAATCATATTATTAACTCGTGCCTTTTTGCAAAAATGGAACATGCATATAATGGAATTTCTGTTTAAAACTTTAGTAATAGCGAACTTTAATGTCATTAAAATCTAATAACAACTGTATATGCTCCATAGATTCTGATCAAATGAATTAATTTTTGGATGCAAAACCATTCATTTTCTAGTATCGCTAAAATACACCTTTAACAGATTTTTTTGCAACATAATTATGGCCCTTGAGTACCGTGTTAAATAAAAATGTTCCTTTAAAGGTCCTTTACGGCGCTGCTTACATGGGCCAGGCTGATTCCCAACAGTGCCATCTGCCTTGAAGACAGAGGCCACATTTAACTACTGCAGAAATTGATTCATGCTACGCGCTTAAATGGCCACCAGAGAACTATGCCTTACGGCGGTTTTAAAGCAACAAAAAAAACTGTCACATGTTGCCTTAGAAAGGTCTGTATATGCCAACTTGTAAATTGTTATATTCTAGACGTGCGGAATTCATGCATACTAATTGAGCGAATACATTTTAATAGGCGATTAGTGTGTTACAATTAAACAAGTTGACTTCGCGTGCAGTAACAAATATTTTTACAAGGTTTGCTGTTTCGTTACATCGCAAGAAATTTGGGCAATGAACAATAACGAGCGCCCGGCGATGGACTGGCGTCCCGTCGTCGGGTGTATTCCTGCCTTACGCCCTGTGTTTCCGGGATAGGCTCCGGCTCACCGTGACCCTATATAGGATTAAGCGGTTTCAGATAATGAGATGAGACAATAACGAGGGAATTTGCATCCGTAGTTCACCTGTGCAAAGCGTGCCATTGCATAGTATATACACGTATATGGTATACACATAGCCACACATACTTGTGGCAAAATATGCAAACAAAAAGCTTTGATAACATATGCATTGTCTTTCAAACTGATGAACCTACATCAGACATTGCTTTTATTGATTGTCAGTGTTGGCCAGATGTTGCCAAAAGGCAGTCAGTTCTGGACAATGCAATATCAATGCTTTAGTAGCTTAGGTCGAGCTGTTTAAGCTGTGAGTACTTTTGCCAGTGGACATATGTAAAGAATAGAAAAGGTTTTCACTATTTCTGGCAATTATACAGGTGTTAAGATCTTAAAAACACTGGCAAAAGTACTCATAGCTTAAACAACTAGACCTGGGCTACGAAGCATTGATATTGTATTGTCCTGAGCTGACTGCCTTTTGTAATATCTGGATAACATTAACAATCAGGCTCAAAAGAAAGCCATGTCTGGTGTAGGCCAACACTTTTGAAGGCCAATGCACACGTTATCAAAGCTTCTTGTTTACATATTTCGCCACATGTGCAGCGTTTGCAAACTAGACACTTTGTGTAAGGTGTCTATTTTGGTGTTTTAACACCTTAAACACCTGTATAATTGCCAGATGTGATGAAAACCTTTTTTTTCTTTACATATGTACATTTTATATATACTATATATTATGTATGTATTACATTTTCTTGCCTGAATTTCATGTTGCATTGAACCGTTTTTTTAATAACACTACATATGGTAATAATAGCTTGTTAAGGCCAGGTGTGCTGGTGCTTCAAGGACATGTCTGCGAATAGAATTTAATTTGTGAGGAGGAACCACGGAGGCATTTTAAAATATATATTCACACTACAGTGGTTCATAGATTTTATTCGTGATTTATAGATTTAATCCGAGGGAAAGGCAAAATTAAAGTGATTGCATTAATAATACGTGGTGTGTCCTTTGCTGGGAAAAATAACATGCAGAATCAGATAGACACGCACTCCATTTTCCTTACAAATTATGTTCTGAGACTGTAGATTTTGAATAGGATCTTTTGAATATACTGCTCGTGTTATTCTTTACATAGAATGATGTATAGTTGAGCGATGGAAAAAAATGCTTCATGGCCGCGATATAATATTCATGAAATAATGACTGCACGTAAAATGTACCGAAACAAATAGTTTTCATTAAAAGTTGTTTTTATTGCTACGTGAAATTTCTACTTGGGCTAAATTAGCTTCAAATAATAATCACTCAAATTAATTTAACACTTTACTGTTTAAAATATAACTTTTCGTATTACTTTTCCCGAGAACATTTTCATAAAATGACACAAGAAAGGAAAGCCTGGCGATATGGAGCACAGGTATTGGAACCATTGGTGACTTTGCGATGGCATAATGGTGAACACATTGCACTTCCAATCGCGAGTACACCAGTTAGATCTCAGGATACGATGGAGTGCGATTCCTTCTGCCTCTGTGCACCGAGCAGTGTAAGTGATTACAATAATAATAATTATTGCAGGGCGGCACGCTGGCCCAGTGGTTAGCGCTGTCGCCTCACAGCAAGAAGGTCCCGGGTTCGAATCTCTCGGCTCGGGTGCTTTTCTGTGTGGAGTTTGCATGCTCTCCCCGTGTCCGCGTGGGTTTTCGCCGGGCACTCCGGTTTCCTCCCATAGTCAAAAAGCATGCTGCTGCATAGGTTAATTGGCTCGCAGGCTAAATTGCCCCGCAGTGCCTGGCGATGGACTGGCGTCCCATCGTGAGTGTATCCCTGCCTTGCGCCCTGTGTCTGCCGGGATAGGCTTCGAGCTCACCGTGACCCTGTATAGGACTAAGCGGTTTCAGACAATGAGATGAGATGAGATAATTATTGCATTTTTAGAGCGCGTTTCACCCGAGGGTCACAAAACGCTGCAGAGAGAAGGGACATGTCAACAACAACGACGTGAGAATGGATGATCAGCAATAGGCTGCAGTTGGTCAGTTGCCAGGTCATGTGTTATCATGTGTCATCACCATCATCATTATCCTGTACAGGGTCGCAGGAGACCGGAAACTATCCCGGCCGACAGAGGGCGCAAGGCGGGAGGGGATACCCTGGATGTGACGCCAATACGTCGCAGGGCACTTTGTTTGGGGCAATCTACTCAGCAGGTCAATTAACCTAGGCGGCAGCGTGTCTTTGGACGGTGGGAGGAAATCGGAGTACCTGGCATAAACCCACGTGGACCCGTGTGGTGAGGTTCATGTATGCATACTCACGCCTCTTCCAGGAGATCAAATACCATCTCGAATTATCTCTGGTTGATGCCCTTCCACCAGCAGTGGTGTGAGAAATCAATTGCAAGATTGTACCTCTGTCTTAACCTTTACTTAGAACTATTGCCCTTATAAGTTTTTCAACGTGCAGGAATATATTTGCCACTCGTGGGCTTAGGCGGGGAACGCGAATACACTGGTAGGATGCAACACTCATAAGCCAGGTTACATTCAGAAAGAATGGCAACAACGTGTGGCACAGGGAAGCTTAAACTGCATTTATTCCACTGGTAGGTTTCCTCTGCAGCTTCAGAAAACATGACCTAAAATAACAGATTTCTTCATGTGAAGTGAAAATACTGTTACATAACGTGTCGGCAGTGTGTAACGTAGTGGTTGTTGTTTGATGCACATTGATTCAGAAAATATTTACTCCCGTTTAATAGACATATTTTTTATTCCTATACCATTGCGTTTCCTTTATAGCCTATCAACGAAATGTATATACCGTCCGATGTATTCATTTGTTCATTTTGTGAAATAACATAAAGGCATGCAACAGGATTTGCCTGGCAAACAAAACATGTTAGCAAGTCCAAAAAATTATAATGAAAAATAACTAAAGGTTTGTTACATAAAGAATGGAAGAGTTGCTATAAACCTTTTAGCGGTAGCCACAATATCGATTGCAATCCAAGATTCATCTTGCTAGATTCAGCATAATTCCAGTCTGTTCTTTATAGATTATTTTTCCCACCGAAACAGTAATTTAATTTTCAGATTTGCAGACAAATAACACCAACAAAAGGTAAGTCTCCATGTGTCAACAAAATCAATGCAATAGCATACTTCCCTGTGAATTGTGTCATCATTTTCAATGGATCAACGTATACAATAATAATTCAGAAAAATTATTGCATTTCTAGATCGCTTTTCACCTGAGGATCACAAAGCGCTGCACAGAGCTACGTGAATAACGAGATAAGAACGGCAAATCAGCAACAATTATGTTTTTTGGAGTTTTCATTTTTACACAACCAAACATGCAGGTGTTGCCTTATAATCTGATTGTTCGCCAAAAAATCATGGACCTCATTTATGTGTCTCATCTGAATCTCATTGCACGACTTCTTGACAGTCAATTCATGATTGTCAATGCCACTTAAAATCAGAATAATATCTTATTCTTGTGCTGCCGAGTCTGCAAAGGAAAAGACACATCCACGGCTGCTCGTGTCAATAGTGTGTTTACTAATCGACCATCAGGTCATATGTGGTCGGGGAGAGTGAGGGAACTCCCACTCTTTCCAAGACATATGACCAGCGGTGAAAGTAACAAACATCCTACCAGTACGGTCGTATTGCAACCTCCATTTGCCATCTGCACCCAACTTAATTCTTCAGGCTCTGACCTGCCGGTACACCATACCAAACCGTATAGGCTGCTCTCATCTCCGCCTATTACCAAGAATGTCATCTTAGAGGGGCTATTCTAGCGTTTTTAAAATCAGTTTCTTAGCATGACAAAGAACTTGCAGAATTGCTTTTGTGCCATAACAAACACCCTGGAATGCACACATGTTGCGCTCATCCAAACGTCTCTTCCCTGGGCTGAGCACGGATGCCCTTCTTCCATCCCTTCGCTGACCACACCGCCAACATTGGCGACAGGGTGACACGGGTCGGTGTCGCTGCGGACCGTTAACGCTGGTTCCGCTCGCGGGTTCGTGCGCCCGCAGAGATCGCGGAGAAGAGCTGCGGAGACCCCGGGGTTCCTCAGCATGGGAGGCGGGAGGGCTCCGGCTTCCTCCACAGGGACTCGCTGACATTTGAGTGTCAGGCGGCCTTTGAGCTCGTCGGGGAGAAGACCATCACCTGCCAGAGCAATAACCAGTGGTCTGCAAACATCCCGCACTGCATCTGTAAGCAACGACGTTTTAAAACGCTCTCACCGCCGTGCACTCACAATCTTGCATGCTTCAGAGCTCCGATAATCTTGCTTGTTTTGAAAAACGTGTTCACTTTTATCTGTAACAACTGAGCGTGTTTGTTTGCTGTTGGGCGCTCGCCATCTGGAGTGCTCAGGAACTGAAAGACCACAGCCGCAGATGTAATTCATATGCGATACTTTTTGGCATCGCTTTCGTGCCGTAATGCGAAAATTGCATTTTGTATGCGATATAAATATGCTGTTGTTGTGTACATCTGCGTGTAAGTACATGAGCAAGCGACCGAGGTTAAATTCACAGCCATATACCTGAACGTATACTTGGATCTACCCTACGGTGTAATGCATAAAGCAGCAGCAGCCAGGTGTGGTGCTGGCCACACTCCACCAAGGTCTCCTTTCATCTCTTAAGTCTCGACCATCAACATGCTAGGCATGCGTCATGTCACCGATCATTTTCTGGCCTCTCATTGGTTTACAGCTTTTATGACATCACAGCCAGCCCACTATATGGCATACATCGTCCTCTATCGCTCAGCGCAGATCTGGCCCAGGTAGATTTTAGGCCGCCATAAAGGCCTGTTCATTGTGAATACGAGCCATGCCTAAAACCACTTTTAAAAATGTGCTTACACTATGGGTGATTCGGTCATATGCAGCCAGGTAAAAGAAATGATTTGTTCTTTCAGAACATTACACTTTTACACACTCTATCTCATCTGCCTTATTTTATAAGATGAGATACATGTGACTCACATCACATGTATCGCATCTCATTGTCAGAAACCCCTTAGTCCTGTACAGGGTCGCGGTGAGTCAGAGCCTATCCCGGCAGAAACAGGGCGCAAGGCAGGGATATACCCACGATGGGACGCCAGTCCATCACCGGGTACTGTGGGGAATTTTGTCTGCAAGCCAATTAACCTATGTGGCAGCATGTTTTTGGACTGTGGGAGGAAATCGGAGTGCCCGGCGATAACCCACTCGGACACGGGGAGAGAACATGCAAACTCCACACAGAAAGGGACCCGAGCCGAGATTCGAACCGGGGACCTTCTTGCTGTGAGACGACAGCGCTTCCCACTGGGCCACCGTGCCGCCCAATCTTTTCTCTCTATCGTTTCAGTTTTAGTACATGTACTGCCGGAGCAAGTACTAGCGAGGAAACCACAGAGAGGCGAGGGGAAGGTAGCCATGAAGTCAGCTGGCGTCATGAGTTTTTTTTTTTCTCAAATTACTTCAAATAACTGCCCTAGGTAGACACTGATGTGTTTTCCAGCTGTCTCCCCGGAGAAGATAATCTCATTACGTGAACATGTTGTACGTGACTTGTTTTACATATGCTTAAACATTCTTCAATCATATCTCTCATTAACATCGTGAAATGTTAAAATAATTGTCACCTGCAAATAAGATTTTAATAAATATTATATTACGTCCATTTATATTTATGCTTTAGGCTTTCCAATTCAGTATTCGCAAAACATATTCTAATTTTGCTGCAAATAACGTTTGTGAAAGCATGTGCATCGTGTCTGACTGTGCAATACAATTACAAATAGTTTATTTTAGTAAATAGGTTTTTTTAAATCTATATTTTTAGGCATTGGCTTTAAGAGTCTGGATTACTGAATAATTTTCTATTGAAGCAAATGTCCTTTCACTATCTGTAAAAGCTGGGCACAATTGCAATTCATATTAATTCATATTTGTGTCTTCTTATTGATATTACATATGGTAGACAAACATTTAATTAACCATGACTTCGCACATGATGTTCCCGGCTGAGACCATCTAGGCCTGGAACATTCCTTTTTTCAATGCTACGAAGAAGGACAGTGTTTGCTTATCCCAGCGTGACACCTGAAACTGCAACCTCTTCATTTGAAATTATATTTGATGCTTGGGATATAATTTTTGCTGCATGCGTCTGCACAACATTCCACCACAAGGGTTTTGTTTGTATCTCTCTACCATGTGTTACTGTCCCATTTATATGGCCATGGGCTGCCATGTGCGCATTGTCATTTGTCAAAATCCCATTGCCAGAAATCAAATAGCAGGATTTGACGATGAACAAAGCCGTGAAATTTGTAGACAGCAGATAGCGATAGAGGGACTTTATTGACAATCATTGGTGCAGAGCATACGGAAGGGTCCTGAAGATTATTAATCGAAAAAGAGACCCTATTTTTATGCTTGCTTTCATACTCCCTACAATTATTAAAAACATAAGGCGTGTACATTAAATGTAGAGAGTGATATGCAAGTGTTACAGCCATGAAGTCAGACTATTACCTAGGACAACAGTTTATGGTTAACATTCTTGAGTTTAATTTGAAATTTTTTTTCGCAATGTCTGACATTTTCGGTAACGAACCAACTCGAATGTGTCAAGCAATTCCTCGCTACAACCGTTGAGATTAATGAGAGCGACTGCTCACATTGCTACCCAGTTGCCACACTTTCTTGACAAATCTCTCAAGCCAAAAAAAAAAACCTCCTCACGTGCGTGACGGATAATTCCAAAAGCTTGCGAGTCTTTGCGATGAACAATTGGAGGTTGGCTTTGCTCCAGTGGTGATCCTCACGGGAAGATGGATGGTGGATGTTCGTCCGCCGGTGATGCAGAAACGTATTTCTTCATTGCCTGAAATGCTCAGCCGCAAGGTGCACCGTCCCTTGCGAACGTTCAAAATACTAGCAGAAAGCATTGGGGGCAAAAAAAAAGCCAATGTGTTGCCCTGTGCACACTCGAACTCACAACCTCAGCGGCAGCCCTTTGGAAATCCATCTCCGCCACACATCGGCGTGCATGCGGAAAGAGCATGAGGATGATGGAAGATTAGTCAGAACGTTTTTTTTAAGATGTATGTGCAACTCTGCAGTGGTCGATGTGATATGACGCATCCTCCCGGGGCAGGGAAGATGACCAGTGGGAAATTGTCAATCATGTTTTTCATGCATGGGTTTTGTGATGCGGTGAAAGATTAGCCAGTGGCATAACTGGTTGCGTGGGAGTGCTAATTATGATCCATGCGTCTCATTTCAGATGATTTGTAGATATTTTTTTCAGCAGAATCATGAAGTCTTTTTTAGATGTAATATTGCTAAATATATCACAGGCGAATAATCCAGCTAAAGTTTAACATGAAAGCTAATTTTTTAATGCTTTTTACAGATATATATAGGACTGTAAAAATGTAATAAGATACTTAAATAATGTTACGTGAACTGCATATATTTCTTATTACAGTGTGTGGTCTCAGTATCATTTAATTTAAAAGCACACTAAACCAATTATATTTTACTTAGATGTTGTATGTATAGTTACAACTAAGTAACGTGTGTGCACTTTTTTTCCGTTCAAAACTTTTTGACCTTTTACATTAGAACTTTACGTGTAAATCTTTGAATGTTGGGATAACATATACGTTTTATTTATTCTGCATCACAAGCATAAGGCTGAAAGTACTAAACATCACTCCTCTATCTTTTCTATCTCATCACAGTACTACGTGTACTCAGGGCGTCCGTGGTGTGCCTGAGTGACAGACTCTCTTTATGCGGCTGTGTGGAATATAGATGTATGATGTCACATCTTTACAATCTGGTTCCTTTTGTAGCCTGTACTTATATAACCATACTAGTGTATTTGCCCATCCAAAATTACGAGGAGCAAGGATTTTTTTAAATTAACAATTTAAAAGCTTGGGGGGGTTAGCAAACAAAAATATCCCAAGTGGTGTCTCCAATAATGATGGGAACATCATTGGGGTATCTTAATTCTGACGCAGTAAAAAAGATCCTGTCCAAATCTAAGCAACCGTGTTATTAAACTTGTTTGGCGGGTGATAGTTCCCGAAATCACATCGGACCCACATTTCATACGCACACACCGAACTTGTCTTTTATACGTAATAATTGGAGCAATAACATATCAATGTTGATACACATATCATTAATCATTGTTTGATAATTATAATTATCTAAACAAATGTGAACTTAGTTGTTTTGAGGAATATAAGTGTTCATCATTGTCTGCGTGCACAAATTCAGATTTAAAAACGTGCATAGTTTAAAAAGCAGTTTAATTTTTTGATACGAAGCTCCCTGGGAGTATAGCTCTATGACAGATTGCTGCGTTTGTGTGCGCGATGTCAACCAACCACATTGGTGCTCAGACGGAGGTGAGGTAAGTGTGTATATGTTTGGTAAACGAAAGCTCCGAAATGTATTTCTCTGTTGGATTTGATAACATTCCAGAAAATCCTCAAGAGACTTTTGTACTCATTTTGTCTCACTGGTGGTGTTATATTGTGACAGAGACTTAGGAAAACTGTCGTGATTCTTAAACGAGTTACACAGTATTTGCAAAAAAAACGCGTTTTACATTTGTTCAGATAAAAAAAATGTTTACCGCAAACAATGTCAACACTGTCTTGCTGTCTTCGTGTCTACTGTGGACTTCAGACCTTGCAATGTCTCATTTAAGATGGTATCAAATACGAGTGACAGATGTGTCTGATTATTTCAATAAAATGCCGTTTGCGCAAGTGTACAGATACATTCATTTTTTGGACAAACATCAGAAATGTGTAATTGCTTTCTCAGGTTTTTGTATATTATATTCCATTTGCGATATCAATGCATATCTTGAGATCAATATATATATGCCCCATGAACCTTCAAAGAGTAATTTAGCAATCTATTTTAGAGGACTGTCTGTGGAAGGTGATACCATTGGTATCCCATCAGGTGACCCTTACCTTAACTGCATCATCCCATGCACTATATGTACTGCGCACGTCAATCAAACTATTTAATTTTTTCATTGTAAAGATGTAGGTTTTCACGGCGCGATGCATGATGATTGCTTCGAAAAGCGCCTGAGGATGTCTCGAACGTGTGAGGCGAAACGTCGCCACGAAGGGAGAGGGAGCGATCGACACAGCTGTCCCGAGAGAGCAGCTTTTCGAAGCAATCGTTATTTATTCATTATCATTCGCGGTGAACCTATCCCAGTAGACACAGAGTCGCAAGCCAGGGCTATAGCTGTGATTTGGTGTTTTTAGACCTTAACACCTGTATTATTGCCAGAAATGGTAAAAACCTTTTCACCTCGTTACATATGTACATTGGCAAAAAGTACCCATAGCTTCAAATGAACTATGTTCTTTTGGCAGTTAAAGCCTACTGAGCTGTTTGTTCCCTTTAGAGGTAACCTGGACACATGTGATAGCTGATCGAAGTTGCTGTTATCATTTGTGGGAATTTGCAGTCACCCAAATAATCTGAACGTGATAAGAAAATTGGTTTTAACGTTGTTTTGGTTTAAACTACAACAATACTATTGACGAAATTTTATTGTTTGTTTATCCAGAGAAGCCTTACTGAATCTCAACCTTGTGTGTTATGCAATGTACGTTGTTTTAGCAAAATGGATTTCATGAAAACGTAGTTGTCACGCTAAGAAATGTGTGGCTGTAAAATGTCAATAGAAACACGTGCCAAATAACAAAATTTCATCCTAAGCATGTGTCTGTGTAAGCCATAAAGTGTGGCTGTTTTTCACTTGGAAAAACTGATAATTAATTTAATGTTACTGTTATGATTAAAATTCAAATGCGCTCGCCATCCATGAGTTTATATGGATCTCTACAAATTAACGTCACGCTGTGCGCATGGAAATTGCATGCTCAATGTGCTTACTTATTTAAAAAATAATAAATATCCATAGCCAGCGTCTCGGCAAATGGTCGAATAGAATATGGTGTCGCTCGCAGTGACGTTTTCTCTCTTCTGTCGCGCTCAGTTCCCTGCGTCTTCAACTTCACATCGCCGTGGGGCATCGTGCTCTCGCCCAACTACCCCGAGCACTACGGGAACAACATGAACTGCGTCTGGCTCGTCATCGCGCCCGCAAGTTCCCGCATCCGCCTGGTGTTCGCCGATTTCGAGGTCGAGTCGCAGTTCGATTTCCTGGCGGTGAAGGACGGAGTTCGGCACGACGCTCCTCTTCTGGGCACCTTCTCGGGAGCCGAGGTCCCTGGGAACCTCGTCAGTACATCCAACACGTTCCGCTTGGAGTTCCTCTCGGACCATTCAACCCCGGGACGCGGCTTCAATATCAGCTATACCAGTAAGGAACAGCGAGACGCCTGCAAGTCGACGTATCTGCGTTATGAGTTTAATACAAGAATGAAGGAATAATAGCAAGTTTAAACATTTTATATACAATTTACATCGAGCAGTTCTCGTTCAGTGTCACAGGTATTCCTTCGAGGAGCGAAATGCTTAAATGGTGTGAGGATCCTGCAAAGACCTGGGAAGGCCGATTAATAACCAAAAGTTAAATTGTCTGTATACCCATGTAAGCACGAGACAGAGCTAGTCTCCATTGATTGCTGAGTGTAAATAATTTCACCATTCCTTTGGTAGCCCTCTTTTAAAATACTACCAGAGATATTGCCTGCTGAGCTTCCGCAGAATGGTACTTATTTTATCTAAACTGGAGAGATGATGGGCTGAAATCCTCAATAGGATTTGCAAGGATCTCACTGTGGGTTGAAAGCACCTACTACATAGTGGTGATGTGGCTCTATGGTCAAAGCACTAATCCTGCACGTTCAGATTCTCAGTTCAATTCAGGCAAATTGCCCCTGATTAAAGTGGGTTCCTTTGGGATAGCCATGCTGACTGTACCACCTCTCACCTTTGCGTTTTTTATCCTGCTATGTTTGAGGCATCATCAAGCGTCAGAGAAAATCTACGTGGCTATCTCGACATGGCTCTCTCAAAATAGGAGCTCTCAAAGGCAATTCTTTAATTTAATACCCATTTCTATTCTCATGAGATGAGGATTAGTCTTGATGTCAGAGTGGGTGGAAATGTGCTGCCTCCTACTGTGCGCGAATCTATAAAGCAACACTGCACTGCCACGTGAGATACATATGATATGTATACTGTGACACCAATAGCAGAATTAGGATAAGTTTGGAGGTGAAAGATAAATTAAAAATAGGTGGCATAGCAGCCTAGTGAATAGCGCTGTCGCCTCACAGCAAGAAGATTCCCTGGTTCGATTTCCGGCTCGGGTGCCTTTCTGTGTGGAGTTTGCATGTTCTCTCTCCCCGTGTTCGCGTGGGTTTTTGCCGGGTACTCCAGTTTCCTTCTACCATCTAAAGATATGCTACTGCCTAGGTTAATTGGCCTGCTGAGTAAATTACCCCAAGAAAGGCCCCTGTGATGTACTGGCGTCACACCCTGGGCATCGCCCCACCTTGCACCCTCCGTCTGCCGGGATAACCTCTGCCCCCCCCGCGACTTTGTACAAGATTAAGTAGGTATTGATAATAATGATGAGGGTTGCTTCGAAAAGCTGCTCTTTCAGGATAGCCGCATCGATCGCTCCCCCTCTCTCCATCGCGATATTTCGCCTCACACGTTGGAGGCATCCTCAGGCGCTGTCTGTGTCTGTCACGTATATGAATCATATTTATATGTCGGTACTATGTATATCTTAAGTTCCTTCTGCAGCGTTGCTTTAATCCATTGGATGCCTCCAACGTGTGAGGCGAAACGTCACGATGGTGAGAGGGGGAGCGATCGACGCGGCTGTCCCGAGAGAGCAGCTTTTCGAAGCGATCCGTCATGCACCGAGCCGTGAAAAACCTACATCAATACAACGATGACGAGATAAATGTAAAAATGTACTTGGCATTTGTCTTCT
>JAZEWT010000013.1:18398791-18413825 GCA_036362905.1 Mordacia mordax
TAATTCATCTACGTTAAAACAGTTACATGAAAAGTATCCTCAGTGGTACATAACTGCTGAACGTGTAGTTTTATTCAGGCCGCTAATTAGTTTTTGAAAAGTTTGTCTGAATTTCCCATGTTTTGAGGCTGATTAATTTCGAAGTCACAGAGGATGACTCACAGACAGATATTAACCTATGCACGTAAAAAATTAAGTTTCGACGCGCACTTTTTTCGTGCAAAAAGAGCACTGATTGTTTCATTGAGCTATCGCTCTGTTCAAAATGAAAGACAATGATTGGTTTGGTGAAATCATGACATGCTGCATGCATATTTTAACACGAACACAGCCAGCTGTTTGAGCATGTACGTCGTAAGTCAATGAAGTGATTGCGTGCACGGTTCTTTGTGGTCTCCAGCTTTTGGACGCAACGATTGCTATGATCCGGGCAACCCAGTCAATGGAAGGCGGTTCGGGACGAAGTTTCACCTCGGCAGCATGGTGTCTTTCACGTGTGAGAAAGGCTTCATTCGAACGGAGGGCTCTGAGATCCTGACCTGTGTGTCAAGGGATGGCAACATCGAATGGAATGAAAACGTCCCCAAATGTGAAGGTAAGGTTCAACTATGATTGTGACAACATTCACGGTAGCATCAGTGGGAAGTGTACAAGGAGAAGTTGGTCATTGTTGAGAAAAATAAAAGCAATAACTGCGGACCTTATGGATAACTTTTATTGTTAATCTTTAAGTTAGCCGCTGATAACACAGTGGCGAGCTATGCTTGGAGCTTCAAAATAACACGTTGATTTTGGGGTTTGTCTTGTGTACATTTTAAATATAACACCTGCGAATAGTCTTAAATACGGTGTCAACATCAGGCCTGCCCAAGCCATCGCCATAAATATTTTCAGTCATATACTCTCCTTTGGCTACTACTCCATCCTAAGTTTCTACCACCATCCATCATCATCTTCGGCCACGGTTCTTACCCAAGTCCACTTTTGCTTTTCTGAAATGTCTACGCGATGTCGTTCACGCACATGTGTTGATCTGCGTGTTCCTGTTCTTTCAAGCGTGATGTAGATGTAGATGATGTTCGCTATTACAGCAGACAATACCCGGTGCGCTTGCAGGCTCCGATGCTGAAACTACCCAACTGCAGACAATCTGTAAAATGACACGGATGCACGACGTATTGACGGCACGGTGTTGTTGCGCGCTCACCGCGATCATCGCTTGATCGTCACGCACAGCATTGCACGGTCGGGGGGGCGGGGGATGTGACCTCATCTCAGTGTCTGAAACCGCTTAGTCCTATACAGGGTCACGGTGAAGCCGGAGCCTATCCCGGCAGACACAGGGCGCAAGGCAAGGATATACCGACGATGGGACGCCAGTCCATCGCCGGGCACTGCGGGGCAATTTAGCCTGCGAGCCAATTGACCTATGTAGCAGCATGCTTTTTGGACTGTGGGAGGAAACCGGAGTGCCCGGCGAAAACCCACGCGGACACGGGGAGAGCATGCAAACTCCGCACAGAAAGGCACCTGAGCCGAGAGATTCGAACCCGGGACCTTCTTGCTGTGAGGCGACAGCGCTAACCACTGGGCCACCGTGCCGGGAATGTGACCAATAGTTGTAATAAAAGAACATTAGACAACGAAGGAGAGAGACGTTCTCTGTCTTCCACGGCAGAAATGTGAAAGATCCACCCATGCACCGTGTGGAGCAGTTTGAACCCAGTTCACATGCAAACACCTCTCCACACTACTCCCCCCAACTCTTCAGCTCTTGTCGAATATTATTTGACAATTTCTGAATGGTATGTCTTAGCAGCTATCAAAACTGAATTATTTATGCACATTGGTATGTATACATCTACATTTCGTTGGCATAAAAATGTACTGGATCTCATAATGTAGCGTATACTTCCTCCACTGTCACTGAGTAATAGTAGTATTTTTGCAATAAAAGAATTGCACACTATAAGCCAGCTAAATGCACGCAATTATGTTTTGTCACTTTTATTTCTTTTCGCCTTTGAAACAGCGCAACGAGCAATAACGCATTCGGTCACATCACTTATTTTAAGGCGATAAAATAACGTTCATGAATAATGTTATGAGCTTTTTAGCTTTTAGGTGTCTTTTGTTGTGTTATTAATCCAGAAGGTCAGAGAGTTGTATTGCCATTTCACTGTACTCTTTTGTATCTTTATTGAAATATAATTCAACCACAATAAGAAGTGGGTAAAGCAGTCATCATGAAATTTGTAACGTCTCATATCTATAATAAGGGGCCTGTGAGTGATGGGATTTCCAGGCAATGTATCAACTGCAATTACTGAAATTAGAATTGTGTTCATATTAGATGTACAATTTTGTGAGATTACCCTGAAAGAAATTAACTATATTACACTGCATCACAGATTATGGTTTTGGCTTTAAGGGTTAACATTCATACATTTGCATAGGTTTTAATAACATTGAGATGTTTTTTTTATTGCAAGCGCTTGTTAAACACGTACGTTGTGACTAATAATGATATGAGGCTACTGTGCAATTAGAATGTAAGTTATTGCTACCTTTTCGTAGATCCTACCCAAACTAAAACCATCAATTATGATAGCAAATTCTATATCCTTCAGATTACAAGATTTTTTTTCCTTTCATTGTAAAATAAAAGTCGGGGGTGAGTCTTGCAATCTGGCAGGTGTGCGTGTGCATGTTTCTTGCAACTGTTTTACTTTCCAGAGCATCGAATAATCTCGAGAATACCGTATGAACAATAAGACACATAAAGTCAGTGTATTTCTAGTAGTTTATACTGTGACACGAGATTGATTTTCTTCAACTGGTCGGCTTGATTGCAAACCTTGACAAATTGACGCCACGATATCAACCACATTAACACATCTCAAAGAATCCATGAATGGTTAGCAAGGGTTTTTTTCCCTTCATTTTGTGATTGGTATGAGAGTGAATAAAAATGGTTTAATTCACAAGGCCATTGCTGGATTAAGGCCTTCCTATGGCGTATGAGTCATGATGGCCATACTTCACCATGGTGGTCATTAGTGGAAACAGACATTCATGAATTGTATACTACGGATATTTTGCAAATCTAATGTGCAGTTGGCGATCAGTCCTGTGAAAATGTGCTGGAATAACTGCCAAAATCGCCACATGAATCGGCCTCATTATGTAATAAAAATAAAATAATCCATTGTGCAGGGAGATAAAATATTTTTTATATTACAGCCACAATTCAAGTATAGCAGAAAAGCAACCCCATCCTCCTGATTGGTGCCCACGGTTAATGCTGTGGTGGTTGTGCTTGCAGCCACCACAGTGGCCAACGGAGCTCTGGACAGGTGCGGGGGACTGGTAAGCCCCTCCACCTTGAGACTCATTACCACTAAATCACGGATGAAATAAGATCAAAACCAAGCTTATACCAAGGGCCCCGAGGGGACAGGCGTTCATGGCAGAGCCAAGAGACTTAATACCAACCCACCAGAAGCATCAAAAGCCACTGCGTGTGGTCACATGAAATGTCCAAACACGTGTTGTGGAGGAAAGACTGCCACTCCTCTGTTGTGAGCTGGACCAGTACTGCTTGGACTTCTGTAGAATATAGGAGGTCTGATGGACTGGTTGTGATTCCAGTCATCATGAGAGGTGGACTGTCTTGCACTCGGGGCAAAAAATTGCCAAACAACAGAGATTGGCTCTTGGTGTAAGAACCAGTGAGTTCCAGGCTACCTTGGGCTTGCCTCCTATGTGAACGGGAGGTAAGCAATGATGGTGGTGATGATTTACACTCCCATCGCAGATGAACACCAGGTGGGCGATGCAGGCAAGGCTGAAAAGTCAGATGCCTTCTATGACCGCCTGTCCTAGATGCTGACTAAAGCAGCCGTCGTGACACAGTCATCCTGCCAGGTGACGCTAATACCTGGGTGGGTCCTGATGCAACCACTTGCGTTGGAGTGATTGGAAGGCATGGGCCAGGCCTTCTTTGCAGTCCATGGGCTAATAATCACCAACACGTTGCTCTGAGACCGCATCCACACAACATCATAGGTGTTTGCCGCGTCCAAGCCAGAACATCTGCTGAACTTTATGGTGATGGAACAGTGGATGTGGGCAATGTCCTTGACGCCAGGAGCTACGTTGGAGCTGATCTGCCCTCTCAGCTTCTCATCTCTAAGATGTGCTCGCCATTATTCCACGGCGGTGGTAGGGGTCCAGCTAGGACCCAATTTAAACCCACAGAGGCCTGATGTCAGCTTGTTGATGAAAGTTGCAAGCAACAATTTCATCATGCCTTGCAGTTGGAGCTGTCATCGTCCTCCCCATCCTCTGATATCGAGGGGAAATGGGTGAGGTCAGGACTGTGGCTCATGTAGATGTAATGGCTGTACTGGGTACAATTTCTGTTTGGCTGGGTAGAGAAAAGGCGAACCGATGTTGCACATGAAAACCTGGAGCTGGATGAACTGGCTGAAATCTGGTACCAGCTATGTCATGAAAGACTTCTGTGAAGGAGGTTCGTGACGGATGCTACTGGACAGTTGGTGGCAGTCGTCCTCCAACAACGGTGAAAAGCAGAGGATCGGTGCTCACAACAACAATCTGAGTGCGAGGTGGCTAAGAAACAGCAAGTGGGCACAGTAGAGATCACCAGTGGGACATCTGATATTCATCTCAGTGTGGCAACTCATAATACCTAAGTCTGTCCTGTGACCTGCCAGCGAGCTTTCAAAACTTCACGTGGCCTCAAGGTGCATATGGCCTGGCACAAGCATTATGCTGACATCACCGCCAGTTTTTGGCAAATGGCTGTTGTTGTATTATTAATCAACTTCATGAAACAGTGGATATAATTAGCGGCCATTAATTTACGAGCTTGGTAGCCAATAGTTTCTGTTCCTACATTTAATGTGTTCGGAGAAATGACGCATGAATATTTTCTCTTTCAAAAACAATATTTGTTGAAGAGGATGCTATGGCCTTTGTTTTCAAGCCATGCCAGACCTGTAATTGGTGGTGACAATTTAATCTTAATAAAACACACACCAAATAAAGGGCTGCTCTTATGAAGAGCATAATTGATTCTCTGAGGTTATGTGCAGATATAATGGGTTGTTACCACATCTCCATACCCACCTACACAATTGTTCATTAAAAAATGTGATCAGAATGCATTATTCTATAGAATAAGCGAATATTTATTTAACTTCTAAAATGTCAGTATATTTCCATTTGTATTTACAATTATAATGTAACTGTGGGCATGTTAAGTCACTTACACAATAACACATAAGCACACACAGATACTAAATGCCACTATTAAAAATGACAAAATCTCGTGTAGATTTCCGCGGCTCAATCCATAACGATTGCTTCGAAAAGCGGCTCTTTCGGGATAGCTATCCCTAAAGACAAATCTAGATCAATAAAGCAATATGTGTGCATGTGATTCATTCTCGCTGTCAAAGTCAAAGTGTGTCATTGAGCGTTTTTAAATCTTTTTCAGCACCATGTGGTGGCCACCTGACCTCCCTAGCTGGTGTTATACTTTCCCCGGGCTGGCCAGGCCCTTACAAAGACTCGCTCAGCTGCGAATGGATTATTGAGGCTCAGCAGGGACATGCCATCAGGCTCTTCTTTAAAAGGTTAGTCCCTTTCTCTGTCTGTTTGTGCCCTCTCCCCAAGCATAGTTGAAAGTTGTATAAGTAGATAGACGTGACTTTTGACTTCATAACTCACAACAAGAAAGCTGTATGTAACATAGGTTGTGATGTGTGACCTCCTGACCCACCGGTGATGCGAGTTTTATAGGCAAGCTGTGTACGATTTGATGCGCGAGTCAGCTCTTGTGCTGCCTTTACACGCAATTTTAATGATAACGAAGAGTTACTTAAATTCGAAGGTTTTCGTGACCAATATCGATGAAATTCATTCTTCTGGGTCATGTGACGTAAAAAATTGTGTCGTTTAACCGTCCACCACCCGACACGGTCAATCAGTAAGGTTTGTAACGTGAACAGAACGTGGCCAATTCCTTCACCATCTCAGCACACCAGTGTGTGGGAGAGCAAACCCACAGTATTTCACAAAGAGATATCTCTTTGTTCTGTTCACGTGACAAACCTTACTGATTGGCCGTGTCGGGTGGTGGACGGTTAAACGACACAATTTTTTACGTGACCTAACCCAGAAAAATGAATTTCATCAATAACGGAGAGCTGACCGTGTACAAGCCACGATGCAAGGATCCAAAAATAATGGTTCTTGAGTGATACATTGTGACTACATTGTGAGTAACTTTACATCCTGTTTACGTGTGATATCAATTCCCATTTAGTTATTTCAATCATCAAATCACTCAAAGGCACGTGTGTTCTTGCATTACTTAGTGTGACACATGTAACAAACGGTGGCCATCAAAAGTGATTTTCCGAAAGCGATGTGACAATCATTTGTGCTATTTATCTGGATCAATGAGCATTTCTGGAAGGTGGCTGGTTTGTGAAACGCACATACGTTATTGTCCAGGCTCAGGGTCCATCAGGAGATCTAAAGGTCTTTGTGCGTATACATATTTCACCACTCCATGCAGTGGCGGTTAATGTAAAAATCCATAAATGTATAGATGGCAGCCACTAAAACATTGATGGTCACTTGACCTCTGAATTTCCCAATACATAAAACCTGGCCTATAAATGATTGACATCTTTCATAGGAGAGGTGATGGTAGATACTATAAAAAAACATAAATAAATGTGATTTTACGTGGGTTTTATTTTTTTACCAGGTTTCAGACGGAGGTAAACTACGACGTACTGCAAATATACGACGGTGCATCCACTGCATCTCCCCTCTCTGGATCCTTTCACGGAACTCAGGTCCCAGAGTTCCTCGTCAGCACTGGCAGTAACCTTCTGCTGCAGTTCACCACCGACAACAGCCGCTCCTACGTGGGCTTTCAGATCCTTTACGAAAGTGAGTCGTTCGAAGGCGACGGGTTTTTTTGTTTTGTTTTGGGGAATGATTGGAAAACCTGTAAGAACGGGAGAATGTTTGCGTGATAGAAATACCGGAGGGCCGACAAACAGCTGACAGTTTACTGATGTAGACTGTCACGGCTCCATGCGTGGTGATCATCAGCTTGTTTTCCACATTTAATCTCATCTCATCTCATTGTCTGAAACCTCCGCACAGAAAGGCACGCGAGCCGAGAGATTCGAACCCGGGACCTTCTTGCTGTGAGGCGTCAGCGCTAACCACTGGGCCACCGCGCCGCACACATCATCAATTTCCCTAATAACCATGATACATGTACCTTCATCCAACCATTCTGTGTGGGTTATAGAGGGTATTCTTGTCTTTTATATCTCATTAATGTATTTCTTATCAATTCAACAAAAATTGAAAGCAATGCATGGCTTGTTTATAGATAAATTATACTTAGTTTTATTCGTGAATATTTCTTTCATTGGCGTACAATAACTGTATATATATACTAAATCGCTAACACCTCGATGCCAATATTTATGAAGGGTCAGCATAAAATCTTAAATTGCCTCCTCTATAAACGGGTAAGATGAAAATAATGAAAAGCTGGTTGGGAATGTGCACAGTTAAATTGCCTGCAGTATTTATAAAGCAAAATATTCATTTGAAGTTGAGCAAAGTCTGTATGTTAGTCCTGTGGGTATCGTCTAGCCCATCCATCATTTTTTTATTTACATTTTAAATCCCATTAGTTCACTAAATACGCATTTTGCAAGTCAATGTTGTCCATTTCATAATTATATCTTGGCTTTAGCGAAAGCGCACAGTCAGTGCAAATGTAAATATTTATTTTTAAAGTTTGAAAGCATATTTTAAAAACCTTTATTCCCCCTAAAAAAAAAACTCGTGATAGTGAGATCAACAAAATTAATGTATGGGATGCTTATGTGTTATTATTAACATATACACTATGTACGTGTGTTCACATTTGCCGTAAGCAACACGACTCTAAAATGATTTTCTGTCTGTACTTAGCTACACTTGTGCAGATCATGACAGATGATTGTTACTGACAAGAGTTACTGTAGTGTTGCATTTGCACAATACAAAGTGTTAATGGGTCGACTGGCAATGGCCTGTTTACACCACATCTTGAGGAAAGTCTCCACCATAGGGCCCTCTGGAGGGTATCTGACCTACTCTTTCACCCTGGCTACGTACCTTGGAATGTTGAGTTTCAACATGTTAGCTCGCCACACGCAAACTTGCCATTGAACGATGGAAGGTTTTTAGAAACTTGCTTATTGCTTAAATTGCTGTACAAGGAGATACAATTGAATTGGCGACCATTGGATTACAAATCCAGTTTGCTACTGATGACACACGGCAGCTGAATTTAATTACGAAACTTGTTTCTTTTTAAAGCCCTTCTGTACTTTACTTTCTGCCACTTTATACTTCTGTGTTTTTAGACTAAACAAAATAAAAGTTGCCAGTCGTAGAGCATCAACATGCTTTGTAACCCTTGGGTAAAAGACGCTTTATGAATGCCAATATTTTTATTGTCTTTATTTTTATGCTCAGTGTATAACTTATCACTAATACTCAGGTCCCATTTTACTCAGTGGTGAAAACGTTCTCAGTAGAAGCTGGGAGTATGTCAAATAATGTAGATATTTTACAATTGTGAACACTGGTGATGATTTCCTGAACCGGTCCTGGGCCTCCGGTAGGTCAACTTAGCCTCAAATAAGTACCTGGGGTGGTGTGTAAACATTATCAATAGGGCTACAAAGGCAGTCGGGTGTGGTGCTAACCACCCACCTCCTCATGTGCCATCCTGGCTTTTATAGGGTACCCATGAACAGCACTTGACCCTACAGTATGTTAAGGCTATATGGGGGATATTTGATTTTATCATAATGCTGGATCTTGAGCCATAACAATAGCATGCGGAAGCCTTCAATCCAGTAGTGGATTGATGTGGCCGATGGTGATTGACATATGATCAAATTAGAGAAATTATTATTTATTATTATTTAGTATACGAGACAGAACTAATATATACTGGGATATTTTCACTTAGATTGTAGCATAGCGCCTTAGAGCCTTGCCAAAGGAATTGTCAGCTCGCATGAGGTCATCGTGCTAACATAACCTCAACAGGTTCATTATAATTTCAGAAAATAAGCGCTCACATTACTAGAAATATGGCTAAGTGACACCGTTGAGTAAGAAATTCACAGTTATTTAAACTTCACAACAAACATTAAAATAAAAAGAATGTCGGTCGTTCTTCTGTTTCATGGCATCATAGTAGCCTTAGTGGCTTGTTAGACTGAGACCATAGTTTATCTTAGCCTCATTCTTTATCTCTATCTTCATGATAATGTGCTTCACTATCATTATCAATAAGGGCCTCCCTTTGGAGATTCTGTTAAGCCCCACTGCCTTGTCTGCTTTTGTGCAGATATAAAACATCTAATGGCACTTTTTTTAAAAACAGTACGCCACTCTGTGCCGCTATCTTGATCAATTTTATCAATTAAAATGCCCCGTAATGTTACCCAACTGTCTTTGCAGAGTGAAACAAGACCCTGCCATGTGTATAATGTGCACCGCATAGGTAGAAAGCAAAATAGTGTCATGAGTAGCCCGCTATTCCTTGTTCACATCACTGTTGGCAGAAGTTCCTCGATCAGAGGGGGCTAACTGTCCCACTCCTCCACACTCCTCCACACTCGCTTAATAGCTGTACTCTACCACATATGACCTGCCGATTGACGAACTGTGGCTACCCATTTATACCTCTGAGTGGAGGGAGGTGGGGTGACTTGAAGAACCTTGCACCACTGTCTAAACTGCCATACCTCATCTCATCTCATTGTCTGAAACCGCTTAGTCCTATACAGGGTCACGGTGAAGCCAGAGCCTATCCCGGCAGACACAGGGCGTAAGGCAAGGATATACCGACGATGGGACGCCAGTCCATCGCCGGGAAACTGCCATACCGCGATATCAAACTTGTGACTCATGCATTGTGTGTCCAGTGTGCCAATCTTTGCACCACGGTAGTATAAATAAGTGGCCTTTATTGTTGATTTAATTCATTCCGAATCGCTCGCAATAGCTGCTCTTTGGGGGTAGCTGTGTCAAGCATTCCTCCTCTCTTCTTCACGACATTTCGCTTCCCACGTTGGAGGCATCATCAGGCTAATGCATTGCATAAAGATCGATGATTGTGAACGATTAATAATTATTAATGCTCCTGGGAGCAATTCTCAGCAATTGATGCGTCGCAACGATGCGTCCACTGATATCAATTGATGCAATCAACGTGTGGGGTCGAAACGTCGTGTAGACAGACGTAACACTCGACACGGCTATCCTGGAAGAACATCTACCGCGAAGAATTCCCAGCAATTCCCAGGAAGCGAGCCATGAGAACGAGCCATCAGTGCATCCATACTGGGGGGGAAAACAAAGACAGCGAATTCCATGCTGATGAACGCGTGAAACCATGGGCCTCCTTGTGGAACCTGCGCTCGGGACGTTCGTTGCAGGCATCACTCTGAGCACTCACCAGTGCTTGGATCCGGGCATCCCCGTGCACGGACAGAGGCACGGAGGCACCGACTTCTCCGTCGGCTCGACGGTCACCTTCAGCTGCAGCTCCGGCTACGCCTTGAGCCACGACGAGCCACTGGTGTGCAACGAGGACCTGCAGTGGAGTCAGCCCATGGCCAGCTGTGACGGTACCAGCCGGCTCGCGCTGAATCACAGTCGTCTCGGACGTGCGGCGGCGCGCCTCGGCCGGATTCTGGGCAGATCTCATCTCATTATCTCATCTCATCTCATTATCTCTCTCATTATCTGAAACCGCTCAATCCTACATTGGGTCACGGTGAGCCGGAGCCTATCCCGGAAACACAGGGCGTAAGGTAGGAATACACCCGACGACGGGACGCCAGTCCATCGCCGGGCATTGCGGGACAATTTTTAGTCTGCGAGCCAATAAACCTATCCAGGAGCATGCTTTTGGACTGTGGGAGGAAACCGGAGTACCCGGCGAAAACCCACGCGGACACGGGGAGAGCATGCAAACTCCACACAGAAAGGCACCCGAGCCGAGAGATTCGAACCCGGGACCTTCTCGCTGTGAGGCGTCAGCGCTAACCACTGGGCCACCGCGCCGCCCTTCTGGGCAGATGCTTCGCGAGAATCTGCGGAGAATCCGCCGCCGATCCGGTTGACGCCGCGTTGATCGAGCGGCGTGACTGCTTTGGAGACAGCGCACGTTGACAAGGAGAGGAGGGTCGCGGGTGCCTGTGTCACGGCCCTCGTTGGCCGTGTTTGTAAAGCGTTAGCAAATTGCTCAAGTGGATTAAAAACCGGGCGGCGCGGTGGCGCAGTGGTTAGCGCTGACGCCTCACAGCAAGAAGGTCCCGGGTTCGAGTCTCTCGGCTCGGATGCCTTTCTGTGTGGAGTTTGCATGCTCTCTCCCCATGTCCGCGTGCGTTTTCGCCGGGCACTCCGGTTTCCTCCCACAGTCCAAAAAGTATGCTGCTGCATAGGTTAATTGGCTCGCAGGCTAAATTACCCCGCAGTGCCCGGCGATGGACTGGCGTCCCATCGTGGGTGTATCCCTGCCTTGCGCCCTGTGTCTGCCGGGATAGGCTCCGGCTCACCGTGACCCTGTATAGGACTAAGCGGTTTCAGACAATGAGATGAGATGAGAGATGACTGTAACAATGGACATCATCCGTGCGTCTTCTTCAGGAGTACAGTTTACGTTCCACACCTTCCACCTGGAGAGCTCTCACGACTTCCTGCTGATCACGGAGAACGGCAGCTTCTCCGAGCCGCTGGCTCGCCTCTCGGGCTCCACGCTGCCCCCCGTGCTCAACGCCGGCGTCTACGGCAACTTCCAGGCCCAGCTGCGCTTCACATCCGACTTCTCGATGTCCTATGAGGGCTTCAACATCACCTTCACTGGTGGGAAGCGGTGCTTGCTGGGCTGCGAGCAGAACCATGTGGTGCCAACAGCGGGCGGCGGGCTGGTTCGATCCCCGCCTCAAGCGTCTTTCTGTCTGAACTCTGTGTTTCCTCTCCGTGTTATTCTCTGATTTCCTCACACAAAGTAAAAAAACCCAACAACACTCATTAATGATTACAACAGGTTTTACCGTATCTGGCGATTATGCGGGTGTTAAGATCTTAAGACCCGCATAATCGCCAGATACGGTAAAACCTGTTGTAATCTTATATACTCATTAATGAATTGGCCAATCGATCCATTTTCGTGCCGCTTATCCGGATCTGGGACATGGAGGGAATCAGGCTCAGCAAAGCAGCGCAGATGTTCTTTTCCATAGCAACTTGCTCCAGCTCTTCCCGGGGGATTCCAAAGCATTCCCAGGCGAGCTGAGAGATATTATACCCCCAACAGGCCCGGGAGCTGCCCTAGGCTCTCCTCCCAGTTGGCCGCGACCGGTACACCTCCAGAGGGAGACACCCAGGAGGCATCTCTATGAGATGCCCGAACCACCTCAACTGACTCCTCTCAATGCGGAGGAGCAGTGGTTCTGGGTGGATCTCAGAATAGATCACTGAGCTTCCCATCCCTATCTCTAAGGCTGAGCCGAGCAACCCTGCCGAGGAACCTCATTTCAGCCGCATGTACCCGGGACTTTACTCTTTTAGGTCATTACCTAAAGTTCATGATGATCGGTGAGGGTTGGAACGAAAACCGACCGGTAAATTGAGAGCTTTGCCTCGCGACTCAGCTCCGTCTTCACCACGACAGTCCGCTACAACGCCAGCATTACTGCAGACACTGCCTCCGCTCGTCTCTCAATTTCACGCTCCGTTTTTGCCTCACTCGTCTAAACGACCCCGAAATACTTCAACTCCTCCACTTGGGTCACTTGTCCACTGCAAACTGGCTTCACTTAATGCCAAGGATGCGAACGCAGATCTCACTCCGATTGTGCAAGGACCGAATGGCGCGCAGTAACAGCCCCGGTACTCCGGACTCCTGCTGTACCTCCCACAGAACCCCTCAGGGTACATGGTCATACGAATTTCCCTAATCCACAAAACACATGTCGACTCGTTTGGCAAATTCCCATGACCCTTCAAGAATCCGTGTGAGTTTAAATTAAGGCTGGTCCACTTTCCACGCCAAAGATGTAATCCTCAATCATCATCCTGAATCTGAGGTTCGACAATCGGCCAGAACCTCCTTTCCAGCACTGGCACAGGTTCTCCCAGAAAGGCTGAGCAGTAATTCGCCGATAACATTATTTTTTCTGGGACGCGGTGTCTGGCAAAAGTTGTCACCCACCATCTGCGTGGCTGGCTGGCTCCCCCCCTCTCCCCCCTGCGGTTTCCTCGCGCCTCTATACCCATGTCTAGTCCGTGATCAGGTATGGAATTTGCGCGCATTACAGATTGTCTCATAATTTTATCGTTATTATTATTACATATTTTATTACGTCTGTTTGAGGTTAGGGTTGGAGATAAAGATAGTCACTGTTAATACAATGGACTTGCAATCCACATTGATTAGATCTGCGGGCACAGCAGTTTGAAAGAAAGGGCACATTTCTTAAATCCCCCGGTCTCTCTTCACGCAGCGCGCTAAATGGGTACAACGCAGTTAATTGCTTAGATCAGTGATCTTCACTATTATTTAGAGGGGAAGACTTTCACCGATAAGACATCAGCGTGGCAGCCGTCACATCTCCTGCCAGACAAAATAATCTCATCTCCCTTGTCTCATTGTCAGAAACCGCTTAGTCCTGTACAGGGTCGCGGTGAGCCGGAGCCTATCCCGGCAGACACAGGGCGTAAGCAGGGATACACCCAAGCCAATTAACCTACGCAGCAGCATGTTTTTTGGACCGTGGGAGGAAACTGAAGTGCCCGGCGAAAACCCACGCGGACACGGGGAGAGAACTCGCAAACTCCGCACAGAAAGGCACCCGAGCCGAGATTCGAACCCGGGATCGTCTTGCTGTGAGGCAAAAGCGCTGCCTACTGAGCCACGTGCCGCTCAAGACAAAATAATCCAATCCTTAATGCAGTTGTTACTTAACAGCTAGGCTAACTATATCGAAGTATGCATGTGCAATGCACCAATGTATGCTTAATTATTAGAAACCAAAAGTGCAATGCTAAGGCACCTACTTAAGTTACTTATATTCTATGGGACAATATGTCGTAGGCCACACTCACCAGGGACTGCCAGTGCCCGCAGGCCTTGTAATGAATAAAACTGTTTTAGATGGGCAGGTGTCATAGGGCAAGGTGTGGGTGCTCATTTATTCATTGTCAGTACCCAATTAATCTTTTACAGGGTCACGGGGGGTCGGAGCCTATCCTGGCAAGCACAAGGTGCAAGGCAGGGCTATTCCCAGGATAAAACGCTAGCTCTTTGAGGACATCAGGGACATTTAATAACAATAATTTTGCTCTGGGTACTTTTTTTGCCAATAACAGTTGTAAAAAAAAGAAGAGACTTTACCCATTTTTTCTGGCAATAATAGTGTTAAGTTCTTTAAAATACAAAATAGACACTTTTCATAAAGTGTCAAGTTTCCAAAAACCACGCACGTTGGTGGTAAATACTGCAAACAACGTGCCTTGATAATATATGCATTGTCCTTGAAACTGATTGGCCTGCATCAGAGACGGCTTTCTTTTAAGCCTTGTCTCAATGCCAGCCACATGTTGCCAACAGGCAATCGGTCTCAGGAGAACGCAATATCAATGCCTTGTAGCTCGGGTTGAGCAGTTTATGCTAGAAAAAAGGGTAAAGTTTCTGCTTTTTGACAATAATAATGTTTGCATGTCTAACGCGTCTTAAACCCAAGCGTAACGAAGCGCTGCTGCGCCACACAGCAGACAAATTAACCCTGGCAGCAGCATGTGTTAGCACTGTGGGAGGGAACTGGGGTAGGTGTGGGTACTCACATTATTCCTTCTCAGAAGTCTGGTCACCATGTAATAATAATATTAGCATTTC
>JAZEWT010000013.1:18413831-18441018 GCA_036362905.1 Mordacia mordax
GGGGGCACTTCTGCAATCAGCGGTGGTGAGGAAGCACGCACAGCTATACACCTCTGTCTTACTTTATATTCCGAGTTAACTGTTAGCCAGAACGGAGCAGCCGCCAGCATTATTGACGCAGGCCCATGACCTCCCCCGACAACTTGGCCTCACCATTGCCGCGTGCCACCTTGCTTCCAGAGTACAACCTTGAACCGTGCAACGACCCAGGCATGCCAGCCCACAGCCGCCGGGAGGGCTCCAGCTTCATGGTTGGCGACGTGCTGTCTTTCTCCTGTTTCGCCGGCTACCGGCTCGTGGGCTCGCCGAAGCTTACGTGCCAAGGTGGTGGCAGGCACGTTTGGAGCTCTCCTCTGCCGAGGTGTGTGGGTAGGTGGACCCACACGCCGATTACCGCACTCGCACCCCGGTTGCCACACCTGCTGCGGCTAATGAGCCGTGGTGACGCACGCACGGGGAGCTGTAATCTGTCAAATTTGACCCTTCTCCTTCCTCGCTGGTACGTCGTGCGTTGATTGTTCAGGGTAGACGTGTTTTCACTGAGTTTGCCTATTAATCTGCTTGTATATATTCAGCACCGTGATATGATCCCGGCGACCTGTATTCGATTCCCGGCCACGGCTAACATTAGTGGCAGAGTGATTGATATTTGAACTATCCCCTCCTCCCAACTCATCCTCCACCAACCTTCACTGACTGATATAAAGTCCTGCTCGAGGCAGTTTAATTCTTGCCCGAGGCAGTTTGAGTCCTGCCTCGAGTGCCTTTCAGTGTGGAGTGTGTGTGTGTGTTCTCCCCGTGTTCTGCATGGGTTACCTCCGGGTATTTTGTTTTCCTCCCACAATGAAAAAAAAGACTCATTATTTAATTGACCGATGGTATAATATATTGTACACAGTGTCTGACAAATGTTGGAGTTAACTGACTGCGTGGCTGTTCCCCCCCCTGCCTCTCTGTTTTCCTCACATATCTATATTCATGTTTGTCCATGACCAGACATGTCATTTGCGTGGCAAGTTACGAATCGTATTCTTAGCATTATAATTCATTATTGTTAAACTTTTAATCTGCAGTTAAGACCCACATTTTTACCCCTAATTTTTCTGCATTTCAGTCTGTGCTTGATAGCCAATTTATTTTACATGTTTAATATTTTGCTGTGCTATTATTTTGTGTCCAAGCACTTTGCTGCACTGTAAATCGTGCTTGAAAATGTTTGATTGGAAAATAAAATGACATGGCCAGAATGCGAATATGTATAAATACACAAGTATGTGTTCATATTACGTGATAATTGTGCAATGTTTCTCATGTGTTTCTTATGTGTCCAGTTCATTCCAACGGTGTTTAAAGTAAATACTGTTTTTGGATAATAACAGAAATTAAGATGGAATTTAATGAGATGGGAAGTTTACAGGTCAGAGTGCTGAGCTGGCACAGGTGCGATCCTGGGTTCAGTGCATAGGATGCGAGGTATCTCATTATCTGAAACCGCTTAATCCTATATAGGGTCACGGTGAGCCGGAGCCTATCCCGGAAACACAGGGCGTAAGGCAGGAATACACCCGACGACGGGACGCCAGTCCATCGCCGAGCATTGCGGGACAATTTTAGTCTGCGAGCCAATCAACCTATCCAGGAGCATGCTTTTGGACTGTGGGAAGAAACCGGAGTACCCGGCGAAAACCCACGCGGACACGGGGAGAGCATGCAAACTCCACACAGAAAGGCACTCGAGCCGAGAGATTCGAACCCGGGACCTTCTTGCTGTGAGGCGTCAGCGCTAACCACTGGGCCACCGCGCCGCCCGGATGCGAGGTATATGAAGTTAAAAAAATAAAAAAATCGAATTAAAATAATATTACAGAACATGAATAACACTTTTCGGTTTAGCACATATTTCACGTGATAGCTTTTATTCACTAAGAATAGATAGTTACATTTCTTACTCTACATATATTAAACTACGTAAATATATTTGCACATGTTAATTGGTTAATATGTATTGTAATTTTGAGATAGAATGACACAAAACCACGATTAATATATAACAGAAATCAGATTTGCAATGCGAAATGAAGCAATGGATGATCTAATATTAGAATGCGTGTTCTTAACAAAATAACGAGGTTTTAAACCACGCTATTTTCATTTGGAAATGTTTCTATTCATGTACAAAAAAATAAATAATATTCCGATGTAGGTTTTCATGGCTCAATGTGTGAGGAGTGCTTCCAAAAGCTGCTCTTTGGGTATAGTGGAGGAGCGCTCGACACGGCTATTCCAAAAGAGCATCTTTTGGAAGCAATCATTAAAATTGAGCAATGCATTCTGCAGGTTCTCTCTCTCTCTCTCGTTATTCAAATTCACGCACGAGAAAAAAGGTTGACTCGCCACGAATAGTAACTGGAATCTGAAACAAAGATTTTGATGATGTGAGCTTTTGCATATCATAATAACCTTTGAACATCTAACCAAACCTAAGGGCATGTTGTCATCGAAACATACACATTTTTTTAATTTTAAGACCCTAGTGCCATCACAAAACTTTACAGATTTTACGTAAAATTATCATTGTCATAAGCCTATTTCTGCATTGGTATTATTGTTTGCATGTTTAAATCAGTAAAATGGAGTTTATTGTACAGGTGTGTGAAACAGTTCGATGCTTTATACAAATGCAATGCATACATATGTGATTAAAGGAAACTAAAATTCTCAAATGAGCTCATAAAGATTAGGGGATAAATATTTAAATGTCGATATTGAAACGAAACGAATCTAATTCGTAAAATTCAGAGAGCTGTAGATGCCAGTGAAGCCTAATTGCTGAAAAGCTCTCCGCATCACGGTATTTCTCTATAACCAGTCGTTGCCTTAAGCCTCAAACGTCCCTTAGCAATGGGCCAGCCATGAGCCTGCCACAAGTGAAGCCAAGTGGTCAATTGGCGGTGTCATGATTTTGCGAGGTCTCGCCGTCCTTGTAAATTGGAACTAATTTCAGCACGCCCGCTCCGTGCAACATCTGCTGCTGCTTGTTTAGTCTGTGCCAGTGTGCACGGACAGCGGAAATAAGCTGCCAATTTTGCACTGATACCAATCCACCCGCTTTGTAGGTAGGAGGCTCTTTGAACATTTCAATCTTTAGATTAAGTTAATAAAATATAACTAGTGTTTTTCTCTTATCCCTTTCCTTCAATTCAGAAATGCAAATATCGCAGTGTTTATTGACACATTTAAACACACACTTTATATCCTGGTAGGAATGAACTTCCATCTCTATAGGCTGCAAACGTAAGTGTATTCGTGAAATGAATGCCTGTGATTTTTTATTTTACATTTCCACATTGCCCGTGGATGATTTCCGCAGTTTAATTATTAATGATTTGGCTGTAAATCTATTTTGTGGGAAGAAAAAATGGAGAAATAACCTCAAATGCACCCTTAACTCTGTCATCCCTGGACAACGGATTACAGTTATCGGCGTTGTGATTATAATGATAGCAATAAATATTCTTATCATGTAGGCCGTGCTATAGACATAGGCATCACTCACTGCAATGGTGCATTAGTTAAAATCCTTATTCTGACTCATGTTCATGAAATCATTTAATCAAATTATAACGTTTAGTTTTTTCACTGTGCAATTAAAAGAGATATATATATAATTATTTAATTAAAATTATTTAAATGAAAATATATTTTATATTTTTTTAATTGTACAAATACGCATTATTTATGTGTTAAGCAACGTTGTGTTGCTATGATAATTGAACCCTGTGACAGTGTTTACCTTTATATATAACATTTTATTTCATAGCTGATTAAAACACTGATTGTTCCATCAAAATCAATTTTGAGAATCAATTAACTATGCTTTTCTCTCAAACAGCTGACATCTATCAAGCGGTGCAGAGGGAGAGAGCAAAATGGCATCTCGTGTGTTCTGGGAATCTCATGCAACATTTAATTCCACAGAACCACATTGAAATAAAGTGTAAAATAAACATAATATCTGCTCACATTTTTTTTTATTTTGTCAAGCAAATATGGGATGGTGATGATTTGGGGAGGCAGTCATTCATCAGTGGATTTGATTATAACTGTTGATGATTGCGTTGATAAGAGTTAACCGTGGCCAGACTGATTGCACTGCATCGCTACACTTCAGAACCGAGTTTAATCATTGGTTGCTGCTCCAGGTCAAATCAGGATTTCATTGCTGTTATCTTAGTCCTTAAACATAGCCATTAGC
Organism: Mordacia mordax; assembly: GCA_036362905.1. Taxonomy (NCBI): domain Eukaryota; kingdom Metazoa; phylum Chordata; class Hyperoartia; order Petromyzontiformes; family Petromyzontidae; genus Mordacia; species Mordacia mordax. The sequence goes on from JAZEWT010000013.1 coordinate 18,418,087, forward strand.
TATCGGAGTCACCCAGTATAGCCTTATTCAGTCTTCGTCTAAAAACAGATAGGACCCACATTTCGTGCAATCTGAGAACCTGGCTGCTTGTTAATCTTGTAAAAAGAGAGAAAAATCGAAACTGTTTTTTTAACAGACTAATAATTCCTCTTTAAAAAAAAATTATGGTCTTAATTTCCCCTTTTGAGTTACGTCCATGCAGCCAGCACAGTGACCCACTTTCTATGAAAGATGTTGCAAGTTCTTTAATGCCCGAATTTTGGCACACTGCACTTTGAGGATACCCTGAAGGATAATGCAGCCGTTGTAGAAATAAACTTGTCAATCCCGTGTAATACTATTCAGTGCCAAACATACCAGACTTTTAGCCGATCCAGCCATGAAGCGCGAACTAGGTCATTGACCGTGATCAGCAACCAATGTGGGTGGTGGTGGTGGTAATTATCATAATAATGTGTGCATTTCTAAAGCGGATTTTAACCGAGGAGAGTAGACTGTAGTTATATAATTAACCAATTAATGGCATCAAATAACAAAAAATATTGACGAAACAAATAAAGGACGAAGTGTGTCTGTGCAGGCATGAGTGAGTGACATGGTAAATTCACTAATATATATGTACGTTGAAACTTGCACGATCAACGGATCAAATAGTTTTGCAGAAAACTCACCCAGATCTGTATGAGAGTGGAATACAAGAAGCTGTTTAAATCCTCCAACACTATAAAATTAAATGAAAAATGCACCATTATAACCATGATGAGGATGTTAACGAATGTGATATGACATGAATATGATATATCATTTTAAATGATACAATGTTTGTTAATGATTAGATTTTTTACGTGACCTGACCCAAAAATGAATTTCATCGATAGATTTTTTTAAATTCAAATTTATGTTTGCTTGAATCATAGAATGTTATCACATTTAAATATGTTAAGTGTTGAAATTTAGAATACCCGTGTAAACAAAACACATATATTACAAACACTACATAAAACATTTATTTACTAGCCACATCTCCAGACGCTGCGAAGGAAACACAAAACAAAGCAGTTAGTCATCTGGACATGAAATCAAAAAAGTCCTAAGTCTTGACTTGAACAAGGGCAACAGAGTCCAAACTCCACGGAGGTCAAGTCTTAAAACAAAATCCAGACTTCAGGAACAGAAGCCAAGAAGGAGCGACCTCCCATGGAACAAAGGTTGATTGTGGGTGGTTTTATACGAAGTAAATCTTTATTGGCGGAGCAGAGACAACGTTCTGGAGAGTAGAGTGAGACGAGAGCAGATATATACAGTGGCAATTCCGTGACTATAAAGTGAATCCAAGACTTCACATGAAACTGTTGGAGAGATTGTAATATTGGAGTGTTTTGATAATCCGCTCCATCCTATGGTGAGAGTCTTAACTTGCTACCGAATGTGACAATTACAATGGCCCCAGAGGCTTTATCAAAACTTTTCGTCATCAGCAGCCATTATGGCTGCATTCACTGCTAAATGAAGACCTTCTCCAGCTGCACCATATCAGAGCGTTACGATCAAGCATTTCATATCGCGCCTGTACGCGAGCACATTTCAGGATTCCATTTCCGCAGTGGACGTTCTTTTAGGGGCTTGTTTCCCTCATTTGGCTCACACTGTTGTTTGACTCAACCACCAGCCATGAACCCAGCTGGAGTCATTTCCTGCGCAGACCCACTTTTCTTACCGAGAATGACGTGTTCAACCTGCACACGTTTCCGAATGCGTGTGCTTCGCTGTGTAACGGGGATTTGACTGAAATACTTGCAGCAATCCGCCCTCAATGTGGGCATGAACAGGAAAATCTGTAAAAAAATAACTATAGTTAAGTGAATATGTGAGCAGCTACACTAAATAATTTAACGGTGAAGAAGATAACAAGACGGTGTATAAAATTAACCAAACATTGAGAAACAATTGTACCACATTTATTCCAATAAAAAAATACAACGTTTATTAAACATCGACTTTTTTCGGTGTAGCGGAAATTTCAGTAAAGCTATGGTACTTCCTTTAACGCTATGGCCGCACGCATCATTTAAGCAATCAGCAAACCGCCGGGCATACTATGGCAGTAATTAAGAAGTTGTGCTGTTTTCATGCGAATACCGCATATTATTTTGGCTGACGCCTTTCGTCTTGTCTCCATTGCCACCCTCTAGCCGAGTGTGGCATGTCAAGCGTTGGGATGGAGGGAGAGCTCCTGTCTCCAAACTACCCTGCGAACTACGACACGAACCACGAATGCATCTACACTATCGAGACCGAAGCTGGCAGTGGCATCCGACTGACGGCCAAGAACTTCCGTGTGGCTGAAGGAGATCTTCTCAAGGTACTGGGTGCGCGTGCACTCGCATTCAGCCCCTTAATGCGACTCTTGGGTGAAACGCGCTTAGATATTTAAAATTATCCTTGCTGTTACACTTGGGGGGGGGGGGGGGACCAGTGGCACCGTTATTTACAATGCACTCACTGTGAATCAGAGTTCAATTACTGGACAGGGTCCACATTAGCAGCCAATATCACTGCCGGTCCGTGGCCTACCATAGTACGATTCGGCCTTCAGTAAGTACCTTGTCTAATGTTTTATATGTCAGTACCGGTGAGACAAAGGCAGCCATGAATGGTGCTGGTCATTTCGCCCTCTCGATCACTGTCATAGTATTAAAAGGTGCTCACCAATAGCACTTGAAACAGGAATACATATGGGTATGGAGGGGGGGGACTTTTCGTATATGAAATACGTAATGCATGTGTATTTGAACATTTGCTCAACCTGACAGAGAGTCCATTGTAATAGCATTTGTTGTGGAACACACTTGTAATGTAGTTGCATGCAGCATGGATTTGTAGATTATGTGAGTGTGACAATCATTCACAAGCCCAACAAAGTTCATCGGGATGACTGTACAGCGAGTATGAAATTTGAGAATTCTCACAGTTTGCCAAATAGATTTTCCTCTGACCGTCCAAGGACATGCTGCTTAGATTAAATAGCTTCACTGCAACTGCTCTCACTAATCTGTGATGAACTGGCATCACATCCTGGGTATAACGTTGCCTTATTCCCCGTGTCTTCCAGGATATGCTCTGGCTCGCCTTGACTCGCTACAAGATTAAGCGATTATGATAACGAATTAATTCGTACTGAATAGTTGTTTGTGTGATTTGCGCAGGTTTACGATGGCAACAGCAGTTTGGCACTGCTCATCGGGACATATTCCAAGACAGAATTTCAGGGTTTGTCCCTTAACAGCACTTCCAACCATCTATGGCTGAAGTTTGACACAGACTCAGAGGTCACAGATAAAGGATTTCGTCTCATCTATTCAAGTAAGAAAAAAACGCATTACTTTAAAATTATGAAAAAAAAAATGTTTTGCCAAAAATCGCATTTGAAATATATTTACTGTGCAATAACTGGTGTAAATGTGTTTGAGTATAAATGTTACTGAGCGGTATATTGAGCATGCATGCTTATAAAACTGGGTATTTTCCTACTTTGTACATTATGGCACACTTTTCCATTATTTTGTGTATGTCAAGTCATTGGTGCCAATGGCAAGCAATTGTTTCATGTCAGCAGTGCAGAGGAGAATTATTTAAAAAACACCCAACACGCATGCCTTCCATTAAAGTCTGCTCAACAATTGGCTGCAGATGTTATTTTTTTGGTTTGTATTGGTTGGCATTTCATTCAGAGCCTTAAATTTGAATGGTTTTACTCGACTAATGCTCATGTATGGAACATATGCCGTAATATTTACACTTTACCTACTCACACATAAATTGACAAGTCGTGGCAACCAGTAATATAAACGTAAAATATTCCAAACCAGTAAAAAACCCAACAATATGCTAATGGGTGAATTGTGTCTAATTCTCACGAGCAAAAATTGCCACAATGTAAAGTGTCAGCAAACCATTAACTATAACTCTGATTGTCTACTTATACTTTAAAAATTATTTTTGAAGCATTTATCTGGTAGCCAAAAGCTACCATTGAACAATTAATGATATACCAATTTAAAAACAAGTCAATACAATAATGCAATTCTCACCAAGGCACACAGTGTCAAGTTTAGTCTCCAACTTTCTCATTAGCCACTTTCTCTTGCCTCCCCATGTGCTGTGAATAAAAGTACCTTTGCCTGAAACACTGCCTATGATACATTGCTTTCATTTTAAATCCACAGTGTTAATGACAAATGTGTTGTCACTTTTTGGTTAACAGTAGTAGAAATATTCATCCGTGGTGGCAAAATCATGGTTCACAAACCGTGTATAGTTCCAGGGCATGTCGTATGCTGCTCGACAAAGTTGCAGACAACTGTTCTACCTCATAATACTGAAGACATTTGAGACAGGAACAATCTACATTCTCATGGGACACTCCCAGAGATGCTTCGACTCACAACTCCGCAGCCAATCGTCGTGAGCGATCAGGCTGTTCCAGCCAAAGCGTGGGCACAATCGCATGCATCATGTGGCTGTCAGCCACACGATGCTTGTGGTCTGTGGCTCGTCAGGTGGTTTGGCCACCCCTGGATCGTACACGGAAACCACATAGGAATTGATGTTTCTGGATGGCCGTGCCGAGTGTGCCTCCTCTCTCTCTATCCAACATTGGAGGTGAATTGTCATGAAGGAGGAGGAGCGCTTGACACGGTTATCCTGCGACAGCAGCTCTTCAACGAATGTCTCATCTCATCTCATTGTCTGAAACCGCTTAGTCCTATACAGGGTCACGGTGAGCCGGAGCCTATCCCGGCAGACACAGGGCGCAAGGCAAGGATATACCGGCGATGGGACGCCAGTCCATCGCCGGGCACTGCAGGGCAATTTAGCCTGTGAGCCAATCAACCTATCCAGGAGCATGCTTTTGGACTGTTGGAGGAAACCGGAGTGCCCGGCGAAAACCCACGCGGACACGGGGAGAGCATGCAAACTCCACACAGAAAGGCACCCGAGCCGAGAGATTCGAACTCGGGACCTTCTTGCTGTGAGGCGACAGCGCTAACCACTGGGCCACCGCGCCGCCCCTTAACATACATTAAGCCGTGAAAACCTGCATAGAAATTCCAATGCATGGAATCCATTTACAGGCGTGCTCATCCTACAACACATTTATTTTAGATTCCTCACTTCAAGCTAAAACTGAGGCATTCAGCGTGATATTATATTTTATATCAGGATACGGATAAAAGAACTGTTTTACCACCCCTCGTAAAAAAAATAGTTAAAATGAGGTTCACGGCATAAAAGCCCCTCATAACACAATAAATGGTGGCACATTCTTCAAAATATTTGCTCTCTCCAAGGGGTAGCATTGTGGTGTTTTTTGTGCTTCTCGCCGCAGGCTTTGAGCTGACCCACTGCAAGGACCCAGGCACCCCAGAGTTTGGCTACAAAATCCAAGAGCAGGGACTGTTTGCTGGGGGCACCGTCACGTACGGCTGCAACCCAGGCTACAACCTCCACGGGAGCGAGACTCTGGCGTGCATAATGGGCAGTCGGAGGACGTGGAATCATCAGCTGCCGTCCTGCGTCGGTGAGCCGAGCACGCTTGTATAGGGGCTCCGAGACGAGAACCAACATATCGTTGAATTGCGTTTCATTCTGGCAGCGATATGCTAAGAAAACAATGTCTCTAACGCAGTGATCTCAAATTGTGTAAGGCTAAAGAGTATGTTGTTGCCAAGTTGTTTTCAAGAGATTGCAGCGTAGGAAGATTCTTAGCAGACATTACTTATTGGATTGTTCAGTTGCTATCAATACACCTCTCTTCATATTTTACGGATTTTTCTCTGGGAATTTCGGGTTTCCAACAATATACAACATTCTGAATTAGGATTTACAAAAAACTCGCCAATCAGTGGCAGAACCGCCTGTAAAAATTTAAAAGCTCTGTGAGGCTTTTTAAAAGACTGAGAATAACAGTGATACCCACACTCCAATATTAATATTACACTTACATTTTCATATATATGCCAGAGTTGTGATGGACCAATTTTGCAATGTATTTGGAGCAAGGATGCATATTTATTTAACGTGTTTTAATTTAATTGGTTCATCTAATGTCCTCATGCACACGATATCATATCGAGCAAGGCTTTTATATTTAAAGAATGCTTGAAGGCAAAATGTAATCTGGAAAAGTTTAGCGAATAAATGTCTTCAGGTTAAGGTTTCTTAAACTATGTGGAGCAAAGCAACCCAAACGTAAGCACTTGAAATCTGCTATAGATATGTTATGAAGAAGAAAATATCTGCAGTATATCTCTAATGGATATGCTAGTTGAAGATGCAATGAACATGATGTGAAATATGATACAGTAAAACACGCATGCTCAATTCATTACGTGTAAAACTATTGGTGTGTGGTACATTGCACAGCTAACTAATGCGCTGCACATTTATGCAATGGCATTTAGAAGAAGACTCAATGTATGTGATGTATTCCACGCATTAATTTATTTAAAATATGAAACTCTTTCACAATACCTAACATTCTTTCATAATTAATGACTCAGACGATATATAAACAAACATCAAGTCCTCGCATGAGATTTACGAGCCACAAATCTCCGTGTGCGTGTACTACAGATATTCTTAAGTGAAGCTATTTCATATGTATCACACATTTATTTTCATTCCAAGCAGATTGCATCAGGGTATAAACACCAAACCATTAAATGTGTTTGATGGTGGCTTTAAAATCATGTCCTAGCTTGATTTGCAAACTGTATAACGCTATATTGTGGTCTTTCTTTATTGGTTAAGCACCTCTTACGATGCAATAGCTGCGTTTGTGTTTGACTTGTGCTAAATGATTTCCCGCAGCAAACGAGGCACACAATGGTAAGATCTGCTTCGATGCAAAAGAGGAGAGTCAGATCTTGCAAAAGCCATATCAATGCCACTGATGATTCACATAAGGCTTAACCCACACGTTCCAACAGTGGGTGAATGGGGCTGTATTCTATTTTTAGACTCCACTCTTTCACGTGCATCGTACATTTGACACGATCAGCAGATATCGTGTCTGCTGATTAAGAGGTCAGAAGATTGTGGGCCTCTGTGTTGCGTTGGTAGTTGACAACTTGGCATAGTGCTAAGCAGGCACCGTTGGGATCCTGGGAATCAATCTAAGCAGCCATCCATAACTAAAGTGGGTTTTGAGTTGATGGTCTCAGCGTGGTCAGCAAACACTGCACAAAAAGTGTGTTATTTGGCTTGTGACATACAATATTTACAAGGCATATACAAGGTATGATTCATGTCTTGGTAAAGAGGCATCTGGAAGTTACTTAAGAAGCAGGCTTGTGACATCCCGGTTTGAAAATCACCTGAATTCAGTGTCCTCTTCATTGCGCTTGGTTTGAGGACCATTCTCATAATCAGCGTTACATTGTCATATATTACTTGATATCAAGCTTCGCACAATCATAACATGAGTTCTGAGTCAGCAGCAACATTATAAAACACAAGTGAAGAGAATGCCTGAAATGTGTTGCGCGCATGAACTTTAAATCGCAGGGAGTTTTGATGACAACGAATGACACTATACACTGCAGGGTGTAATAAAATAAACACAGAATGGTTTGTGCATCGTGACATTATTGCATGCGTAACATATACCAAGTTTCGTTTAAGTTTTGATCAAAGGTGGCTTTTCAAACGCCTCTGAAATTGCGAGCCACTTTCCGAGAAATATTATTTGATCAGCGAGCAGATGCCATCCATGGCCGTGGAAAGAAGTGTTGCTGCAATGGCCGTGTCAGTGTCTCTCAAATTAGTGTGCACTACCACAGTCTGACAAGCCGATGACTGCTGGTTTCACACGGAAATACGTGCTTGGTTGATAATCGTGACAGTTCTGAATGCAACTTTGCCCGGTGAATGTTCCCTTTATGACAGGTGGAATATGGTTGTAACAATATAATCGAGCTCAGAAATTCGACACTGACAGCATGTGAATGTACGTATGTGTGTATTAGCAGGAGAGTTTGGAACATTGAAATGTCAGACGTGCACGTGTTTGAGCTGGGCCATGTCACATAAAAGATAATGCAATGTTGGGTCACTCATTTTCTCTTAATTCATTGTATTACAATATTCTTATTATACTGCCAACATTGTATTGTAAAACATCCATCTATTGTAGGTTATGCTTGATTTATAACACGTTTACAAGTTCTACAAATACTTTCCATCGTGCTCATTAGTAATTTTGTTCAGATTTGCAATGTGTCGCACAGTGTAACAAGCACATGTATGCATGAATGTAATGCGCGAAAAGCTGAAATGATAAAAAAAACCTAGGAGATCATCTGAAGCCGAATTTGTGCTGCAGAATATTTTTTTAACACAGTTGCTTAATTATTAAAGGCAGCCACTGTTGGCATATCGCCATTTAGGCACAGCGGGTTCATAATAACTGCAGAAAAGTTGAAATATTTTCAGCGTCAAATAAACACCTGAATTGTTTCACAAGATGCTTATATTTCCCTCGCTTTAATGCAAAAAAGCACCCAGAATGATGTATAATTGTCCGTAGGGATATAATTAGATGGACATGAATAAATAAATGACTGGGGAAGTCTGGACTGCAGATGATAAAGCAGCCGTAGCATTTTATAATTAACACGAACGGAGATAAATGAAGTGTGTACTCTTTTCCAATTTGGTATGTGTTCTTATTGTGTTTGTGATTGCGGTGTGGCTTTTGAAATATATTTTTGCTGAGTAAAAGTACATTGATCTCTCCAAGCCACATTGGAAATGTATGTTGGTAATTAAGGCATTTCAAAATTAATTCTCTGTATTGTATTTTTCTTGATGAAGCAGTTTGATAATTGGTCATTGTGATGGCTCATTTGGCTATTTTACACAAACCACATATAGATGCTGCATCTTAAAACGTGGTTTCAAAGGGGGGGGGGATGCGTGCTGTTTCCCATTCCTTCTGTCACATTATCAAAATCTGTGTGCCAGCACGGCTTAGCCCTAAAAGTCTTTTGAACTGTCAGTCTTTAGAATCCAATTTATATAGCGAGGCAGCAAAGTTCTGCTATTGCAACTTAAAGAGTGGCAAGGGACTGCACAGATTGCAGTAATAGCAAAGTTTTGAGTCTGGAAAATTACATCAACAAGACCGCTATAAAATATGGAAATCAATCGTTAACGTATTATGACTATCCACCTATATCATAGCATACCGTGGCAGAGATCATTTCATAGATTATCATAAAATATTTAAGCCGTTATCAAGACCGCATTTTAGAAGGATACCTCTGCTGTGAGCCCACCTGCCATCTGTGCTGAATATAGTTCAGAATGCTGCTAAAATATAGGTTAGTTGCACACTAGGCAAAGATTTTTTCTAAATCTATTGCCGAGTCTCGGACCATTTTGCAAATTCCCTCTTTAACCAATCTGCTGTTCACCTCTACTTCGATCCATAGCTGTCTCTTATTCCGTTGTTCCTTTCCTCGCTATATTTGTTTTCGAATTCCCCCGCCAATCGGCTGGCTCCTTGCTCACCTCGGCGCTTCCTGGAGTGGCTGTCTGAGCAGCTGATCAGGGCTCCTGGCCTTACTGGCCTGGCTGCCCCCCTGGTCTGCCTCATGTCTCCAACACTGGTCACTCATCCTTCGGCCCTATGGCCGGTTTATTTATAATTTGTCAGGAGTGCTTCAGGGCGTCGCTTGCATCAATCTCCACCATCCCTCACCTCACGTTTAAGCAGTGGCCATGCGCAGATTATTCAGTCTCTGATATTGAAGAAAACCTTGACAAAGCAATGAAGCAATATAAACCAAAGAGAGAACATCAACACAACTTTGAAGCAACGTGAAAAAAGCAACTGTCTGTTGTGCATAATTTCTGCAAAAGCCAGAGCGGGCAGCGTCATGTACTCATACGATGTGGAAATGGATGAAGGCAATTCCAAAATCTGTTGCGCTAATGGCCTCAGCACGCAGGACAATAACAACTGGCTGCCTTTGATGTACAAGCTCTTGAACGCAATCATCATGACAGCTGCTGCCGGGTGCCCCATGGCTTCCCGTTGGATCCTACAGGGTCCCTATACAGGGTACAGATCCAGGTGGTGACAGGGCTCCTGCAATTTCGCCGATGTGCCGTCGCTGACCTCCAGGCAGTGCAGCAATGCCCGTTCATGGGCCTGCAAGGGACGTGTTGTTGGTGAACTTCCTGTAAGCGGGCCATTGATTTCTTAAGTGATGCTAGCCATGCATCAGCCCGCGCAGAGACCTCCAAAAGCCCAACCTCACTGCGTGGTGTGAGGTCAAAAGCATATGTGAGTTAGAACGGCGAACACCCCCGTGGAAACATGTGGCATGTTTCTATGCGCCGAGAAAACCACGAGGATAGGAACGCAGAGGTCCCAGGCAGTTTTTTTATATCTACCTAAGGACACAACATGTTTGCAAAGATTAAATTCAGGTGCTCCACCATCCCATGAGTCTGGGCGTTGTACGCGGTTGTGTGTACTTTCTTAGGCCCCGTAATATCGCACATTTTAGTGGACGAGAAATGTATACCTTGGTCTGTTAACAAACCCCCTGGAGACCCCTTGTCTAGCAAATAGCTATTAATAACATCGTCGAAAATGGATTGAGCTGTCTTGTCCACTCGGAGCCATGTCATCGGCCAGTGGTTGCAGTGTTTAACTCCTACAAGTAAAAATGTATTTCCCCTGGGTGTTTTCTGGAAATGGCCGTAGAATGTCCACCGCTAACAATTCATTGACGCATAACACCGTGATGGATTGTAAGGGCATCTGTAGTTTACGAGGTGGGGTTTCCTTGAGCGCACTCGTGGCAAGATGCCACCCACCGATCCACATTGGACATCATGCCAGCACAAATAAATCGAGCCTTAAGCGGTGGACAAGGTTGTCCAACCAGCAACGTGGAGATGTCTCAGAACTACCAGTCAGCAATGCTGGATGGCTGTGTCTCAGTGCATCAAGATACTCTTCCACCGCATACATCGGGGATTTTGTTGCTGAGCTTACCTTTACTTTCCCGAGCTGGTCGACTCAAATGGCGGCCCCAGGGATGTTGTCCTCATTCTGCATTTCCTGCCCATGAGTGAAGTCAACCATAGGTTGTAGTCAGTTACCGGGTCCTTCTGCATGCCCAAAAGGCATCAAACTGAGGACACCACCACCACAACCACATCATCAGAGCTTGCGGGTTTGCAGTACACTGCGCTTGTAATGTCAGCAGCATTTGCATAATGCTTTAGAAAGTGGTCGGCACCATCTGGAGACCTACAGGAATGATTTCAGTTCAGTGATTGTCTGGAGGTTCTTGAATACGCTTGTGGGTCCAGATTCCCAATGGAGGGGTCATTTTCAAAATCTCGACACAAGGTCCAGTGTACGAAAGCGTTTGGCTACCACCAAGGGATGCCTCACGTTAGAGGCATTTTGAAGATGCCTCTAACGTGTGAGGAGGCTAAACGTCGCAATGGTGGGGAGAGAGGGAGAGATCGACGCGGCTGTCCCGAGAGAGCAGCTTTTCGAAGCAATCATCACGCATCGAGGCGTGAAAACCTACATCATTATATCATGACTTTGTAAAGCCACCGAAAATGAACTCAGATCCACATGGAACCATTCAATTTCGTTACTAACATGAGCAGTGTTCCGCATGGGCTCGTGCATGGTGAGATGATCTTTGCACACTCAATCCCTTGAATCTCCTAGTGAATCTGGGTGTTTTATGCGGGATCATCATATGCATATTTAAATAAATGAGGGCCACATCTGGTTAATGCGATGCTTTGTCCGGTTTATTTGTTATTAGTGGGGAGTGCATCTCGGCATCCTTTATACAATTCAGACTTTTTTTTCATTCACCTGGTTTTAGCAAATATATCTGTCTTTTCCTGTGACGTTTAAGCTGGATAATGACTATGTAGCGGCTAGCTCAATGCTGAGCACATTGCATGATATCGGCTGTGATTTTTGCTTAGTGGGAAGGTGTACGTTGTCCCGTACAGTGACGAGTCGATATTGTGTCGACCCCACAACTCTCGCATGCGAGTAGAACTGTAACACACCAAAGTTAGTAGAGATTTCCTTTGAGTTGAACACTCTGCCTGCTCTGTCCGCAGCACACTCAGCGCCCACACTATCTGAAGCACACACAGTGCCTTTCCTTGACGCTATAGTACTCATTACGCGGTATTTGCCCCGGGTCATGTGAGCCCCCTCCTCACAGCAACTCAGGTCAACACTCCAGGATTTGTTTTTCAACTTGTGTACCCGCACTGGCTCTGAACATGCCTCCATACACCTCATCTCAATGTCACAAACCGCTCAGTCCTGTGCAGGGTGGCGGTGAGCCGGAGCCTATCCCGGCAGACACAGGGACATATGTGAGCCGGAGCCTATCCCGGCAGACACAGGGCGCAAGGCAGGGATATTCCCACGATGGGACGCCAGTCCATCACAGGGCACTGAGGGCAATTTATTCTGCAAGCCAATTGACCTATGAAGCAGCAATTTTTTTGGGACTGTGGGAGGAAGCCGGAGTGCCCGGCGAAAACCCACGCGGACACGGGGAGAACTCGCAAACTCCACACAGAAAAGCACCCGAGCCGAGATTCGAACCTGGGCCCTTCTCGCTGTGAGGCGACAGCGACACCCACTGGGCCGCCGTGCCGGCTATTTATTGTTTGCCGTGGTGAGCTCCTTCATTAAAACAAGTGCAGATTGATCTCCCAACCATTATGGGCACTATCAATCTAAATACACGTGCAAAGATGCTGTATTGCATCCAGAGTCCCCCAGAATGAGTTAGCGAAAAGTTTGTGGGCAGGCCGTGATTATCGGGGTCTAAGTGGTCCTTCAATTGCAAGTTGTACTTCTCAGAATAGATAATTCTTGAATTCTGCTGGGAACACCTCTGACCTGGCACATTGTAACTCCCTATAGTGCCGCTATTAGCAGCTTGGCTCCACAGTTTATTGTGAAGCACTGCAAAGAAAAATAGCTCTCATTGTGGTAGAAAGATTCCTGTCCCGGCTGAATGTTTTCGTTGTGGGCAGTCGATTTTTGAGGTGAGTCGATAACGAAAGGTATGATGAGTCTTCTTTAACGACCACTTCGAATGTTGCAATCCTACACAGAAGGTCCCTTCAGTAAAATAAACTCCATTGCATATGCAGTCATAATTTCATCAACAGACACAATATTAAAATGACGGAGGTGCGTTGGCGCAATGAGTAGCGCCGTCGCCTCACAGCAAGAATGCCCCGGGTTCGATTCGCAGCTCGGGTGCCTTTCGGTGTGGAGTTTGCGAGTTCTCTCCCCGTGTCCGCGTGGGTTTTCATCGGGTACTCTTATTTCCTCCCGCCGTCCAAAAACACGCTACTGCCTAGGTTAATTGTACGGCTGAGAAAATCGGCCTAGTGCCCTGCTTTGTACTAACATCAAATCCTAAATATAGTCCCACTGTCTTACGGGACCCTATACCGTTAAGCGAGTATTGATAACGGTGATGATGACACTGTTAAAATTGACGTAATGTCAGCTGTTGTTGGAAACACTTCCCGGTCAATTTCCAACATAGAATAATGTGTTCGCAGTGATCACACAGAGAACATCTCCTTGAAGTCCCATCTCTCTTACCTACGTCTAACTCAATACACATATATCATTCAATACATATTGGACAATATTATAGCCGAGTGAAATTTTAAAGCGACCTTGCCAATTTGTATTCATCGTTTTTTCAATTGTGCGAAATCATTCCTAATGAACATCCTTTGTTGAAATTCACATAAATGCACCACCACCTGTTACCTAATGATATCACAAGCCCTCTGCAACACACTGTCATATCAGAGAGCTGAACTAATAATAATAATAAAATAACAATAATAATTGCATTGATAAAGTGCTTTTCACCCGAGGGTCACAATGCGCTGCACATAGATGCGGAGAGAACAGCACGTCAACAACAACGACATGAGAATGGATGATTTAAGGGGGTTTCAAAGCTAGTTACGCCAGATTATGTTGGGTCTGCCGCTAAAAGGTTTTTATAAGTGTGAGATTTAAACGGATTGTTCATCTGTGACTCAGTTTATAATAATGAGGTCAGGTGTTGACACTGGTCATCACATCTGTAGTGTTAACCATCCAAAGCTTACGCTTGACGGCACAACACATACAACTGATATCTAACACAATTCCACACCCTTTGCTATGAGTACATCCCATTCCGTGGTTGATCATGCTTATCGTCAACCATGTTCTGTCCACTGCTGGATGAAGGCCTCCTCACCGATCTTGTCACTTCATCACTGTGGTGGCCATCCTCTCAGGGGTGTTGTGGCTTTGGCTCACATTCTGTCAACAGTCTCATCCACTGGACAATATCCCTTCCACAGGGATGTCCTATTGAAGGCCCATTGCTGTACTCATCAGTCGTTCTGATGTCTTTAATTTGTGTTTATTTACTGATACAAACGCTTCTGTTTCTGCCTACAGATTATTATTTCCGACACTCCTTCAAAGCGTTGCGCCAGTTTCAGATTTCGTTTCATTTCCTTTACTTTGCCAGCGTGTTCAGATTTCTGAGCCTTGTGTGTCATAACAGCGTATATCCATACACGTTACCTTATGACAATTAACCGGCATTGATAGTTATAATGCGCTCAAAGACTGCTCATTTATGTACGAGTTGACAAGCTCCGCTGGGGACAGTAGATTAAAGTTCCAATAACGTGCTTGATTATATTAAAAAAACCTCCAGGGAAGCTGAAACGCAGGCAAACGTAAACAGCGAGCAGCGAGCCCGTGATTGTTTAAGTGAGACCGAGCAGTTGAGCTACGCAGCTCTTTTCACAATTGTCCAGCAGGGAGGAGTAATCAAGTTACAACGTCTCAGGGCGCCAGGAGGCGATTTAATTCGGCCAATTACCTAGGCAGCACGTCTTTGGACTGTGGGGGTGAAAACAAAGTACCCGGCGAAAACCCACGCCCGGACACAGCATCGAACCTGAGGGCTTCCAGTTGTGATGCAGTGGCGCTGCTGCCCGCACCACCGTACCAGCAGTGCACCGAATTATTTCAGACAGTAGTCGCCGGAGATTTCGCCTCATGCTGTGCAATTTCGTCTTTTCACGTGTGTTGCAGCTATTGATTTGAATTTGATGAGAGCAGAGAGGAGAGATGCTCAAAGAGGTTGTCCCAAAGTTTTGCGCACATTTCCGCAACCTGGGATGACGAATGCGCAGTAGCGATAATTTATCATGTTTCTTACCACAACATTACATCGGGGGTGGAAGATGGCCATTGTCACGCATCCTAAACAAGGCAGGGGAAATCTAGACGTTTTCAAAATACTCCATTAATTGTATTTTGAAATCGGCGACCTTAATTCCTGCACCCAGTACTTAATGCATACTATTTGGCAAATTCGTTGCGATACTTTGCACTTTTGTGTAACACTTATCACGGGGAGACATTTCTCAAATAAAATAGACAACAGCAACCATATTTTGGAACAAAGTAAACGAGATACGTATACTCATTCGCCACAGTCTATTCACTGGAGGATGAAATCCTCGCCATGCAGTCACTATCCCTCATAGTCCTACTCATAGTTTCCCACGTGAATAGGTGAACTGATCTTACACTCCACTGATAAGTTAATCATCCTCTTGGACATGTTTTCTTCTTTACCGGCTAAAGTGTTTATATACGTTATAGTTTTTATACTTCCTAGCACTGGTCAGAGCACTATAAGCCCAGCAACCTACATTTGTTTCCTAGCCACGGCTAACATAATGGGCAACGATAATAAACCTACTCTGTCCTCTATGTCCCTGTGTCACAAATTAGCCAACACACCCTGACCATTGTGCTTGAATATCTGTAAACTATCCCCATGACGTTGTTATTGACGTGTCCTCCTCTCCACAGTTCTGTGCAGAGCTCCATAACCCTCGGGTGAAGAGCCCTCCAGAAGTGCAAATATTATTATGACTGTGTGTGTCAGTGGATTGAGAAAGTCCTGGAAAATTCTGGTTCATGATTTGCCATCAATATTAATTTTACAACGTTTCACTGATGATGAGAGCGATATTGTATCAAATACATTTTGTCCAATTTCCCGTAAAAATGCAGCGGTTTTGAATGCATAACCCTAAGTGTGCATTTTCTAATCAACTGCACTTAATAATGTTGAAGTTGTAAGTATACATTTGGATAAAATGTCCTTTCCCTGCATGTATTTGTGACAGCCTATATACACAAAGACTAATTGAGTCTTCTTTATAAATACTCGATGGGGTGTTGTTTAATTGAAGAAATTGAAATCAACAGCAGCTGTGTGACTTTTATGATCTTAAGCTTTAATTGTAATTCATGTACATAGATTGCCCATCTCCAAATTTTTACATTTTAACTTGTCATGTAAATCTCCAAAGATTGTTGATCATATGGAAACCTTATTCTATGTCGAGAGCACACGCACGGATGTGTAACTACAAAAATAATTGCTGTATTATCGCTTTATTCCATGTCCTTATCTAATTTATAGCCAGTATTTGACATGCCGTTCTATCCACAGCTCTGTGCAACGCTTTGTGACCCTCGGGTGAAAAGCGCTCTAGCAGTGCAATAATTATATAAATACGAGCTACCGTATCGTGCATTATCAATGCGTATTACCACGGATGAACATTTCAGTGGTTGTGAGACAAGATAACAAGATGCTTTAGAAACGTGTGAATTTAAACAAAGTGAATTTGTTGATGTATGTTTTGTTATTTTAAAACAATCACTTTGTTTTTTTTTTCTGTAAACATAAGTGTATTACCTTTTTCTCTGCACTGTTGTTTAATTCATTGCTGCTTTGTATTTTTTCACATGTCCCTGAGAGACAAAACAAAGGTAATCTCAGACGATAAATGGTGTTCTATTTTATCTAGAAACCTTATGTCTGATTATTGTGTATTAAATTTCGCTGGCAATATTTTTCCGATACAAAGTACACCGGGGCGGCACTGTGGCCCATTGGGTAGCGCTGTCGCCTCACAGCTTGAAGGTCCCGGGTTCGAATCACGGCTCGGGTACCTGTGTGGAGTTTGCATGTTCTCTCCCCGTGTCCGCGTGGGTTTTCGCCGGACACTCCGGTATCCTCCCACAGTCCAAAAAACATGCTGCTCCATAAGTTAATTGGCTTGCAGACTAAATTTTCCGCAGTGCCCGGTGATGGACTGGCATTCCGTCGTGGGTGTATCCCTGCTTTGCGCACTTTGTTTGCCGAGATAGGCTCCGGCTCACTGCGACCCTGTACAGGACTAAGCGGCTTCTGACAATGAGATGAAAGTACACCAATCATATCTAAAGGACAAGAGCATACTTATCAGTTAGTGTTCGTCAGGATTTAGTAAAACTCCTTTCACATCAAATCTTTTTTTTGGGTTAGGTCACGCAAAAAATCGTGTCGTAAACCCTCCACCACCCGACATGGCTTATTAGTAAGGTTTTTTTCACATGAAAAGAAAGTGCCAATTCTTCACTGTCTCGTGCGTGGGAGAGCAGACGCACAGCATGTACGCTTTTCACAGAAGTCTATCAACACATCACAAATATCGGCCAACTGTTTCGTCTAAAATAAATTATTTTTTTATAGCGTACTGATTGGGATCCATAGAGCATCACTTTTTAGTCTGATCATAACTTACTTATTGTTCTGCACAATGTGTATATATAAAAAAAACCCCAAAATGTTATTGCTGCTGATTTTCCATTCCAGTGCCGTTGTTTTTGGCGTGCCGCTCTCTCCGCAACTCTGTGCAGCGCTTTGTTACCCTCGGGTGAAAATCACTCTCTAAATGCAATTATTATTGTTATTATACAGTATGTATAGACTCTTCGGTACCATATACTGTATAGACTATGTATAGACTGTATATAAACTCTAGACTATGTATGAAATTGACTAGGTATATAATAATTAATCAATAAATGCTATTATTATTTTTACTCCAGTGCCCTTCTACTGAGACGTAACACCATGAGAACTATTTTTGCTCCACTATGCTAGACGTAGCGTTGTTATGTATATTTCAAATATATATATTAATGTGCTGGTCAAATCACCTTACATGTTTCAATTTTGCTAAAATCATGGAAGCCCACTAGAGTGGAGTCTGTGTAATGCTTGGATGGGTGACCCGTATGCATTACACGTCACTCTTAGTCATGATGACGCAGTGGTACCATCTGAGCCTCACAGAAAGAATGTCCTGCCTAGGCGGTTCGATTCCCACGTGGGGGTGCATCTCTGTGTGGAATGTGTGTGTTCTTCCCATGTTCTGCGTGGGTTTCCTCAGAGTCCTCCGGTTTCCTCCCATAACTAAAAACATATATATATTCATTAATTATTTGGCTGATAACATCATGTAATACGTAGAGTGGCAGTGTATGGACTCGCTGACTGCATGACTGCCTTCTCCCCACCATTCAGTGTTTTCCTCATAACGCCTCTGTAATAATAATAATCATAATCGCACCTATAGAGCGTGTTTCACCCGAGGGTCACAAAGCGCTGCACAGGGCTGCGGAGAGAACGGCCTCTGTAATGATGTAAGTCGCCCTGGATAAGGGCGTCTGCTAAATGATAATTAATAATAATACTTAGATACAACTACGACCATATCACCCTGAATACGCCCGATCTCGTCCGATCTCGGAAGCTAAGCAGGGTCGAGCCTGGTTAGTACTTGGATGGGAGACCGCCTTTGAATACCAGGTGTTGTAGGCTTCCCGGCGATGGACTGGCGTCCCATCGTCGGTATATCCTTGCCTTGCGCCCTGTGTCTGCCGGGATAGGCTCCGGCTTCACCGTGACCCTGTATAGGACTAAGCGGTTTCAGACGATGAGACTTAAATACAATTCAGCCCTCAATCGTGGCTTTGCTTGAAGGGGGAGGTCGTGACAGCCTATTTAAAAAGGAACTGTAAACATATGTTATATATGCGGCAGTGTGGCGTAGTGGTAACATCTGCGCCCCACAGAAAGAATGGTCTTGCCTGAGCAGGTTCGATCCCTGCCTTGGGCACCTTTCTGTGTGGAGTTTGTGTATTCTACCCCCCGTTATGCGTGAGTTTCCTCCGGGGTCTCCGGTTTCTTCCCACAAATAAAAAAAAAACTCATTAATTAATCGACCGATGACATCCTAATATATAGGAAGCAGTGGGTGGCAATGTGGCGCCGGCAAACTGCCTGGCTGCCTCCTCCTCCGCCTCTCTGGGCTTTCCTCGCGCCTCTGAGTCGTTCTCTTCCGAATGAACACCTCTGACATTGAATGAATGATGTGCGCGTTATAAATGTAAAATTATTATTATTTAAGGGGGTCACATAACGCTGCACAGAGCTAATATTGATGAGACGCAATAGAGTTTGCAGCTTTAACCTTGAGGATAATGGCTCTTGCCCTTAAAACTAAAACACCAGAGACAATGACTCATCGCATCTCGTTGTCAGAAACCGCTCAGTCCTGGACAGGGTCGCGGTGGGCCAGAGCCTATCCCGGCAGACATAGGGCGCAAGGCAGGGATATACCCACGATAGGACGCCAGTCCATCACCGGGCACTGCGGGCAATTTAGTCTGTAAGCCAATTAACCTATGCAACAGCATGTTTTTGGACTGTGAGAGGAAACAGGAGTGCCCGGCGAAAACCCACGTGGACACGGGGAGAGAACATGCAAACTCCACACAGAAAGGCACCTGAACGGAGATTCGAACCCGGGCCCTTCTTGCTGTGAGGCGACAGCGCTACCCACAGGGCCACCGTGCCACCCAGAGACAATGACTGCCAAGTCAAATACATAGGAACATCTCACGTATTGTAAGTTTTGCTGGAAAACCGGACTTTGTTTTAAATCCACATACATGAAAGACGCAGGCAGCGAGGTTCACCCGCACAGTTTATATATTCACAGCCTCGCTTAAATCTGTGACTGCGGTTTTCTGTGAGCATTTCAATATTCAAAACACAGCAGCGATTAAGCCCTTTCTAAAAATTTGACCACATGACTGTTTTATATAAGTACACACACGTGCATTTAATACTCCTACTGGCTTACAGAAGGATAGGGAAGGGATTAAGCAAAATTAGAAATTCATGAACTGCTCTAGGACCCTCATCAGAATTATGTTAAGCTAAGTAGAAATTAATATTTCAAATATTTGCATAAAACTAGGTTATCGGAATTACCTTCAGGAAAGTGTGCTTATATGAAAAGACACATACCAAGCAACTGATATGTGCCAACCAACATTAGTATATCCTTTGAATCAACAAGAAATTAACGTTATTATTTTTATTTGGTTTGTGTTTTGGTAAATTTTAAGTCTTCCCACACTCCTCAGAAGTCGGTGGGTTTAATTTAATACGCTTTGCGCTTCCCTTAATCCTCTTTGCTGGCAGCTGTCAGGGCTTTGCAGAGCTCTTAAAAACAACATTGTGTGCCGATGTAGTAGGGTTACGAGGAGAGTGAGAAAGAGGGTGTCTTCTCAGTGCCAGGCAGTTCACATAATCTACTGGTTCATCATTTTTACGTATTTTGTCAAATGTTCCTATGTGGACGAGAGAAAAAACACATCGGTCGCACCAGCAGCAGCAATTTCCCAAACAGCGAATTCTGTTTACCAACCCGGTTATGCAGGTGTATGTAGATATGTTGTCCATCTGTATGGATATAAATATGTGGTTCGATCATTAACTATGGCTTCAATTTTACGGTTTTAATTGTCCATCCATCATTTTTCTACGCCGCTTGTCTTGGTGAGGGTCGCGGTGGCAGCAGTCCAAGGAGAGTGGGACCAGACATCCCTTTGCTGAGCAAGAGATTCCAGTTCTTCCTGGGGGATTCCCAGGCGTTCCCAGGCCAGCCTAAGGATATAATCCCCCCAGCGTGTCCTGGGTCGACCTCTAGGTCTCCTCCGCCCAGTGGGGGCCGTGCCTAAAAGACTTCCCGGGGGAGCCTTCCAGGGTGCATCCTTACCAGACGCCAGAACCACCTCAACTGGCTCCTCTCAATGCGGAGGACGAGCAACTCTACTCTGAGGTTCTCCCGGATTTCTGTGCTCCTCACCTTGTCACGGAGAGTGAACCCAGCAACCCTGTAAAGAAACCTCATTGCTGTCGCTTGTATCCACGATCTCGTTGTTTCAGTCATTACCCAAAGTTCATGACCATAGGTAAGGATAGGGACATAGATTGACCTGTAAACCTAGAGCTTTGTTCGAGGACCAAGCTCCTGCTTCACTACCACGGACCGGTACAGTGCCCGTATCACTGCAGACGCTGCTGCAATCCGCTGGCCAAACTCACGTAATTGTTAAGACTCTAAATTGTTCCGCGCATTTCTCTGAAATTGGGCTTCAAGTCATTTTATAGCGGAATCAAGAGCTGGGGTGAAGGAGATCGAGAACATCTTTCAATTATCAGCCAAAGTCAATCCACTGCTGGATGAAGATCTCAAGCCGCCACAGCCTCTTACCATCCTGAAATGCCATAATCCACTTACAAGCTACAAATATGAAAAAAAAAAGATTAACATGAGTTAAACAGGGATATTGGGTGACAATTTATATCATGGACACATTCATCTCAATCTCTTTTATTTCTTACTTTTCTTCCACTCACAACATTATACAGCGTACACTACAGAGGCTGCGTCAACATATGCCCTTGCTAGATTTAATGGAACGTTATGGTTCACATAACATCTTTCATTGACTGGTGATGGGAATGTGTTACTAGCTATGCATAATGCAGCTTGTTCATAGTGTGGTTAGACGCAATCCTTACTCTCAGAACATTTCAAGTTCACATCTCCACTAGGAATTTGCCTCACTTCCTCAGAATCGTGAGATCAACAAAATGTGTACTGACGTGGGAAGGGGCAGTACTGCAGCACAGTGTGGTAGCGCTGCCGCCACACAGTAAGAGGCCAGAGGGGGTTCATTCACGGCTCAGGTGCGTTCATATATTGGAGTGTTTTCAACGTGTACTCAGGTTTCCTCCCAAAGTCCAAAGAAATGCTGCTGTCCAGGTTAATTGGCTTGCTGGCAAGATGGCACATGGTTCCCTGCGACGTATTGGTTCTCTTCCGACCTGTGCCTGCTCGGGAACATTTGTTCCTGCCTTGTTTGTTGAAGAATTATTATTTTTCTTCTGCTGACTTTATGTCCTATTATTATCGCCACTGCTTGACTTTCAGTTGAACTGTTCTGACGTTGTTGTTGACGACGTGGCGTTCTCTTCACAGCTCGGATTTGTAAAAAAAAAATAAACCCAGAAAAACCCGTTATCGTTGCTGATTTTCTGTTGTCGTTCATTGTTGTTGACGTGCCGTGCGCTCCGCTGCTGTGCTCAGCGCTTTGTGACCCTTAGCTGAAAAGCTCTCTATAAATGCAATTATTATTATTATTCCATCCAGGATTCAGCCTTGCCTTGCACCCTTTGTCTGTAGAGGTCGGCTGCAGATGGCCAACACTGTTTACAAGATTAAGTGGATACGAAAAATAATGATAATGACTTTGTGGAAAGTTAACAGTGCTTACCCCGTGGGTGCATGCCCATTGCGGCAATAGAAATGTGAATATCCATCATTGGATTAAGGATATAAGAAATAATTCAGCTCCTCATACTTAGCGAAGCTGAAATTCACTTTAATATTTGCAATCTCCTTGTCAATTGAATGCAAAGCTGCAACCTCTGCATTTACTTGCTCATCTCTCATCTCATTATCTGAAACCGCTTAATCCTATATAGGGTCACGGTGAGCCGGAGCCTATCCCGGAAACACAGGGCGTAAGGCAGGAGTACACCC
>JAZEWT010000013.1:18445863-18470991 GCA_036362905.1 Mordacia mordax
CCCGACGACATCCACAGCTCCCAGAGCTCCCTCTCGCTGCACTTCCAGTCCGACTTCTTCATCAGCAAGACCGGCTTCGCCATACAGTTCTCCTGTGAGTCTCCTAAAGCCAGCACTCACTGAATCACTCTGGCCACTAGCGGTCCGTCATCGGTCCGTCGCCCACTTACAAGACTCTAACAACTACCATGGTTGCTTTGCCCATCTCTTCCATATTGTGCTCTACTACCATGCTACAACACTTCTCTTTCTGCTTTTCCCATCAAAGTACTCGGTTTTGAAATTCCCTCCCTCTCTCCCATAATCCAAAGCTCTTTCAATTCTGCTCAATTGTTTTTTTTTATAAATATATATTTGCCATCCACTAAGCCTTGTTCTGTTATTTACTTCTTAATGCACCTGTGTCATTTTTCCGTTTCAACAGTTTAAATGCAAACCAAATCGAATAAACATTTATAACTATAAAATAGGGTGGTGCGGTGGCCCAGTGGTTAGCGCTGTCGTCTCACAGCAAGAAGGTCCCCGGTTCGAATCTCTCGGCTCCGGTGCCTTTCTGTGTGGAGTTTACATGCTCTCCCCGTGTCCGCGTGGGTTTTCGCCGGGCACTCCGGTTTCCTCCCACAGTCCAAAAAGCATGCTTGCTACATAGGTTAATTGGCTCGCAGGCTAAATTGCCCCGAAGTGCCCGGCGATGGACTGGCGTCCCATCGTCGGTATATCCTTGCCTTGCGCCCTGTGTCTGCCGGGATAGGCTCCGGCTTCACCGTGACCCTGTATAGGACTAAGCGGTTTCAGACAATGAGATGAGATGAGAACTATAAAATAGGGTGGCGCGGTGGCGCAGTGGCGCAGTGAGTAGCACTGTCGTGCCGGATTCAATTCCCGGCTCGGGTGCCTCTCTGTGTGGAGTTTGCGTGTTATATCTCTCCCCGTGTCCGCGTGAGTTTTCGTTGGGTGCTCCGGTTTCCTTCCACCGTCCAAAGACACACCGCTGCGTAGGTTAATTGGCCTGCTGAGTAAATTACCCAAAAAAGTGTGCCCTGCGATGTACTGGCGTTACTTCCTGGATATTCCCACGCCATGCACCCTTTGTCGGCCGAGATAGGCTTCAGCCTCCAGCGACCCTGTACAGGATTAAGGGGGTATTGATAATGAATGAATGAACTTTAACATATTAGAAGCATAAATGAGCAAGCGAAGCTTTTCATTCCAAAGTCTATCTTCCTTTCGAGGCATAATTTAAGAATGCCATCGTAAATATTTTACACTGACACTGTGGTTCAATCGGAAATTTTAGTGTCTGCCTGAAAAAAAGTCATACAAACTTAGTCAAGAGGTTTAATAGGAGAAAGTGATTTTATAATAATGTTATAATGCTATGCTGCCTGCCAAAAGATCATTGGATTTCTGCAGCAAACTCAATCACGAACATTGCACTGAATGTTCCTTGTTTTTGAAAAACCAATTGTTTTTCTTTGTTTGGTTCTACTGCTATTGACAATGTGTGTCAATCGATGAACAAAGAGGTAAAAGATATTATATTTTGTGTGTCTGGACACAATGTTTAGCTAGGTCAAATATAATAAAGACATTAAAAAAGCAACTTAACCAATGTACCTTTTAATTCAACTCAATTGTACGAAAACCATTCTTGCAGCTGGCAAGTGATTCATAGTGCTCATATTTAAACTTCATGATGTCTGAGCTGAGCTTTCATAGTATACGTGTAAAATTTTTACAAGCCAGCAGGATAATCTTGGCTTGCCACATTGGTGTATTTAACATCCATCTAATGGTTCACATTATGGCATGTATAATTCCACCGAGGAAATATATAGAGTGGTGGGAATCCCACTGAGATGGAATGGTGGTACATTATTTCGAGGGCTCATGGGTATCACCTCACTCCACCCATCCAACTCGCCAGACTCTGAAAGCTTACATTGCCCCCACAAACACTGCTCTCCAATGGCACACGACTCTCCGCTGTATGATTTTGTATTGAGGTCACACCACACACTGAGGTGTTGTAAATCATATTGTCATGGATCGTAACCTTACTCTGGTGGCGGGATTTGCGTCTTCCAATGAACCCCAGAGGTATTGTCACCTGGAGTCTCGCACCCCTAATAGGGTCGCCGTTGGTGAACAGGTCTGGTGTCTCGCACTCCTGCTAGGATCTCCCTTGCTGAACACTCCACAAGGGAGGTTCCGGACAAGTAATTAGGAAGAAAATCCGGCCATAATAATCTCCTTGAACACCCCCACCAATGGGATTCAAATGAAACCTTCACTTGGTGGAATGATCCAATAAGTTCTACAGTCAAGCAGACAATGCATTTAGCATTTGGCCCCAAATTTCATCAGTTATTCTCGTGCTGACAGCTTAAGAATGGAGATTGTGCCACATTATTGGAATTCTGTAATATCAGTATTAACGTCATTGTTCAAACCACTAAATAATCCCATATTAGTGCTCTACGTATGTCGAATCGCACGTGAAGAATGTGTGCTTTGAGAAACCTTCCACGAAAAAGGTAGGACAATAATCTAACAATTGAATGTGTGACATGAGCCCATTATATCCATTTGTCAATTTATACCATGGCTCAAATTAATCCCGTGACATTTAACGTGCAGAAAAGTGACGCCTTTTACAAAGCTGAGCAGTATGCAGACCTTCGGGTCTGTGTTTAATGCTAATTTTATTTATTCATGAACACTCATATTATACTAACACAATACGCAACACATTGGGGGGCTGGGATATATTTTATGATAATTCATGAAAATGAAGTTAGTAGAAGGGTAAAGGTCAAAGGCAGCAATTTACACCCAAATACAGTGTAGTGTTTAACACAACTTGTTTTTGCTTCATAAATCTGAAGTGAAAAACAATGTACAGCTTCATCCCAACTTTTTCTTGCCAATTCTACGCCCCGTGCGAAAATGTTTAATTCACCCGACAAGACGAGTGCCATGTATTTCGTGTTGGTTCTCTCCAGATGATATCCTGTTCATGCCCAATGATTCTTAGCAACTCCTGCTCCGTTACTATCGACCACCTGACACCACGTTGGTGGAGTATGGGGACGGGTGGCCTAGCGGAGAAGAACCCACCAAACCAAGTTGGATTCCCGCTCACGGCTAACACCAGTCCTGCGCCTCTTAGGTCGACTCAGCCTCAAACGAGTCCCTGCTGCAGTGTGGGGACATCAGCGCTAGGGAGACAAAGCAATGCTAACTTCCCACTTCTTCATGTGCCATCCTGACCTCCATAGGCGCTCAATAACAGGACTTAACGGTACGGTCTGCTATGGTTCTACGGGATATCGTTATCGTTGGAGGTAGCGGTAGTTTGACCATACTTCACCACGCCGATCAGTACAGGTCAACGAGGAGAGCACATTGTCTCCCCGATCGCTGGGTACCCAAACGGTTCAGGTGGTGTCCCCATCCGGTGTCACTACTCATGACCACAGGCTGCACACTTTAACTGGCTCTGCATGTTTCGCCCAGCTTTCAGAGAGCGCTTAATACGTTTGGCACGGCCGAACGATAATAGTGATGAATAAAGAGTCAACAATGGTAATTTAGTTGTGATTGTGTGCTGGGATACGTCCACGTGCTTGCCTTGGCAGCGGTTGACGCAAGGATCCGTGTGCCGTGGTGTGATTCAGCCGCTGTGGCCAGAGCGTGTCGTGATCCCGGCGTGCCAACGAATTCCACGCGGAGTGGGACAGGCAGGGAGCCTGGCAACAGCATCACCTTCCAGTGCCAGCCTGGATACCAGCTGCAAGGAGAAGCGACCGTCGTATGCATGCATGGAGGAAACCGCTACTACTGGCAGCCGGACCCACCGACCTGCATAGGTGAGCTCTCCTATGTCACTCACGCACTGCACCGGTGCGCTGAATGCTTTGCGTTACGCGTCTCGGTTTCCACGTCATCGTCATTATCGGTTCCTCTAATCCTGTTTAGGGGCACAGTAAGCCAGAGCCTATCCCTGTAGACACAGGGTGCAAGGCAAGGCTGTACCCATAATGAGGTTTCGGTCCATTGCAGGGCATCAGAAGCAATTTAGTCAGCAGGCCGATTAACTTAGCTGGCAGCAGCATGACTTTCGATGATGGGAGGAAATCGGAGTACCCGACGAAAACCCACGCGGAGATGAGGAGTTCATGCAACTTCCACGCAGAATAAGATCCGAGCCGGAAATCGAATCCGGGTGGTTCTTGTTGTGGGGCGACAGCGTTACTCACTGCGTGGCTGTGCTTACAGTCCTGTGTCGATTGTGGAAATGCCACATTATTATGGTGGAAGCAGAATTATCCACTGATTACTTCCTCACAAAGTGGTTCTCACTTTGTTGGCTGTTGAGGGAGGCTAATATGAATCGTCATCCAACCAGGATTTGAACTTCTAACCTTCAGATTGCAAGCCACTCACTCAACCACTGAGCCTCCAGGCTATTCAATATAAGTTATATTTGCATTACAGACTATGTAGTAACAATATAATGTTTGTCTTATTATTAAACATTATGTGAATGTATTCGCAGTCTGTGTGGACTATTAGAACGCTGTTAATAATACTTATTTTCAGCAATACTTCAATAGTGCTCCATCACATTTGAATTTCGTACAAGCACAGAATTGTGTGTTTACGCATTTGCAGTGTTCATGGTCACTAGGCATTTGTAACAGTGCCCAGAGTGCACAGCCTGCAATTAGAACCAGTGCATGGGATAACTAAGCCCTTGATCTCTTCGTGGTCAATAAAAAGTAATGATATATTTAATAACAAGATAACTATGTTCTGTTCGAAAAGTGGTACCAGCTACACCCTACGAATAGAAGGCCTTGCCCGAGGCAGTTCGATTTCCACCCTGAACACCTTTGTGTGTGGCGTTTGTGTATTCTGCCCCCTGTTCGGTAAGGGGTTTCCTCTGGGTCCTCTCGTTTCCTCCCACACCAAACAAAAGTACTCATGAATTGTTTGATGACATCATAATTATACAGGACGCAGTGTCTGGCAGGTTGGCATTGGCTGACCACGTGGATGCTTCCTCACCCACCTCCATGTGGTTTCCTCGTGACTGAGTCATTCTCTTTTCAAGCGAATACCTTTGGCTGTAAAGGGCTATTGTGCTACGCATTGTAAATTATACATTAGCTTTGATTTTCAACTAGCTTCCCCAGGGCATCTGTACATCTTTCCGGGACATTACAAGTTATCATTTCTCACATTTAGCAGTACGTATAGTGAGATATTATTTTTGCTGCGATGTGTCTTAGTTTGTTTTTCATCTCAGGATTGGCAACCATAGCTGCAGTGCCCTCATTTGCGTGCAAAACCACTTTTATTGGGTTTTTTTTCCACTGGACTGCAGTGCAACTATTAATCAAGCTCCATGGCCACACAGCCTTAGCTTAATAGGTATTATATTCAACTCGCACTAAAATTTGTTGATTTTTGCTCTTTAGTAAAATAACCCCCTGGGGTACAGTTATCATGCAGAGTAGCTACGTTTTTTTTAATTTAGCTTTTTTAAGCATTTACTTTAAACTTAGTCATAGCTATAAGACTTTTGGCTGCGGAGGTTTGAAACTTTTACAAATGGCTACGAATTGGTTTTGTCTTAAAACATTAAAAATCAAAACACTTTGCACAAGGAAAGGAGGACAAACAGTCCTCAGATTTTAAATAATTAAAGGTGCCGTTTGTCCCAAGGGAAGAGCTATGTTTGGAACTTCCCGGCCATAAAACAGCTTCATTTTATATTCCACTGAACAAGAGTGAATTTTCAAAATTTTAATGGCGTTTTTAAGCTTTTCAAATTAATTATGCAATGTGCTGCGACCCCACAAGAGAACGCTGCTATGTGACATTACTTAAAGTGTGTACACTGCCTAACAACAGCCTGACAACTGCCAACTGCATTGTACTACAGGATTTACCAATATAGTACTCAACGCTTTCATAGTTGGCTGATCTAACGGCAGTTTAATAAGAGATGGAGTGAATTTTGACCATTTCTGTCAATGTGTTTGCTTGTTTTATATTAAGGTGTGAATACATCATAATTGGCGTCTTCCCATATGCAAGCTTTTGAAGATATATGTAGGCATCAGCTAATATGTAGATAAGCGCATGGTGAGGAATAACATTGAAACATCGTGGGGGAGGCCTTCATTCAGCAGTGGATGAAGTATCACTGATCATGGTGAATAGAAATAGTGGCATTGAAAACAAATAGTTTTTTTTGGAAAATGTTTATTGAAAGGACTCGATGTGTAACAGTAAGACTGAAGACTCCTCCAAAATTCTAATTGTTTTCTGAAATATTTTATATATTTAATCTTCAAAAAAAAAAACCCTGGGCAAAATGCTACTGTAGGAACACGAAGCCCATGGAGATTAACGAGAGAGCATTATACATGAAGCAATTACAATTCTGGAGCTTTTAACTTTGCTAGATATGATGTGTACTAGATTGAGGACATATTTTATGAGTTTGAGCCCAGGGGTTAAATATGTAGAGAGAAAAAAAAGCTTCTGAACATTTTACTTTTTTCACGCACCGACCACATTGGAAATGAATTAATTATTGGTATGAACATTCTGAATGGGATGAGACAAAGAGAGCCAGAGAGACTAACTTATCCACGCTAAATGTGTAACTGTACAATTAGGCAACGATTATTCTTGTCAAGGTGGCATGTGCTGTATCCACATTCGTTTGAGGTAATCATGCGAAAACTGTTTTCATTATGCCCTTGAATTCTGTTCTGCTATGCATTCACCCTCTGCCCAGTTGACATGATCAAAACATTTTAAGAGTTCTGTGGGAATTAATCAGTTTTGATTATTTCAATGGGATTTAAAATGCGTTGATTCATCTAGGTTCATATTTGTTTACTTTTCGTTCTATTTAATACATTCCCGAGTAAACGATGTGACTGTAGGTTATGATAAATTTATTTAATTTCCTGTCGAGATGTTTTCCGTACAAAGAAAATGTTTCTGTATATGTATCATTTATATTTGTTTTCTTGTAATTTAATATTAATAACCCGGTAATGCATTTGGTATATTGGCCTGGCTATGATAAATGCTTTTCACATGATGCAATGAAATTACTTCATATAATGTGAAAGATGAAACTATACACAAAAATAAACCTTTGTTATGGTTTAATCATATTATTTTTACACCACCATGCATGTTATCAAACACGCGAAGAAACTTTTTCACAAGTCCCAGATATTGGTTGCAAATTATCTCGCATTTTCACATTTATTTGCTTGCGCTGTAAAATCGTGACGCAATGTGGTTGTACTTATGCGTCCATGTATGTGTGTTTCTCTTTATTTTTCACAGCACCATGTGGAGCAAACCTGACAGAGCCTGCTGGCTTCATCCTGTCTCCTAATTACCCAGAGCCATACCCTCCTGGGAAGGAGTGCGATTGGCAGGTTACTGTCACGGCAGACAATGTTATTTCTCTGACCTTTATCAGGTATTACTTCTGCAAGCCCTTCTCTGCACTATTGTGACTTTAAAGGTCATCACACGAAGCATAACCACAACGCAATGTTCATATCGCCACTTGTTAATGAGCACGCTTAGTAAACAAGAACTGCTCTTTATAGCACTTGCGGTTTCCTAAACAGCAAATGGGTCTTCCTTAAAGGTCACGGAAAATTTAATTGCGTGCTGCGTATGGAGTTCAGTTGGTCGTTATGATGAAGTTTGTATACATTGGTGGACATCACTTGTGGCAGCGCGTGACAGACAACGCATTGTTGAATTCTTAACATGAACAGCAGCTTCAGAAACTATGCCACGGCATGACATATTTTCGGATGAAAATTTATAAATTATGTTTTATGCAAAACCGTGGTTGAGGAATCTCAGAAAGAACCTTCAAATGCATTTTTGCGGTGTATGTGTGCCTCTAATGCACTGTACTTAGCACAACATATACCAAATGAAGTGCACTACATATTTGTTTTTTTAATGAGTCATGAAATATGTGAAGGCTGAACTGAAATTCATCTTATTTAATGCTGGCATCGTAGAAGGCATCTCGAAATGGAACATTATACTTCGGCAAGTAAAACTGTGTCGTGTATAGCAAGGTTACATCAGTTGTGCACGTTAATTTTCGGTTTATGATTCACACCCAATCCTTACTTCGCTCCGCTGTGAATGTTTTTCTCAGTATTGTGGCCGAAACTCACCTCGGCACGTTCAACGTTTGTGACATCACAAAGCCACGTCGCTCCCACATGGAATGTTTCACCTCTTGTCCGTTCCTCCGCCATGACTGCAGTTTCGATACAGAGACCAGCTATGACTTCCTGCACATATATGACGGGCCCGGCTCGTCCAGCGCACTGATCGCCAGCCTGCAAGGCTCCAAACTGCCCGGGCGGATTGAGAGTACTGGGAACAGCATGTTCATGGCCTTTCGAAGCGACGACTCGCTCAGTCTCAGCGGTTTTCACATCGAGTACAAGGGTAAGGTTACACAACACGAGCACAACTTTGAATGGAACGCAATACTACACACGGGCTACATTTCCTTGAATTTGACCTGTCCATTCATAAGCTCTCAACATATAACACCGTTATTTTTAAATACACGTTTTAATACACACACACAGGATAAATATTATTTTTGTAAACGTGGCAGCGCTTGGTAGCTCTCAAAGGAGCTGTTGTATTAGATATTTTAAGTTAATGTTAATTCAACGCGATTGCTTATATGTTGAATTTGCATAAAATGTGTTGTGTGGGATAATTTGTAATTGTTCAGTCATGTATTACCCAGTTTGTATGTAATGCACATATCATTATTAAAGAGGTCATCATTCATACCCAGCATTGGAAAAATAAGTATTTGTTTTTGGTTTGTCTTTGTGAACCAAACTTTTAAATTAAATTCCTGGTAACCATTCCTTTATTACTAGGTATTGAGAACACAAGCCCACAGTTTTTATTTAAGAGAGGGATAAATGCAAGTAATACAAAAGTAATACGTTTTCTCAGCAGATAATAACTTATTGCCCAATTTAACATTGTGCGAACTTGTGGCCCACATACTGCCTCTCAAAATTAAAACGTCTGTTGACAATGTAATCTGCGCAGAGAAACCCCAAGAGTCTTGCTTTGATCCTGGGAACATACAGAATGGCTCGCGTCTTGGCACAGATGTCAAACTTCGGTCAACCATCACGTATTTCTGTGACGCTGGCTACGTAATCCAAGGCTACTCAACCCTGCTTTGTGTTATGAGTGAGGATGGAAGACCCATGTGGAACAAACCCCTGCCATCCTGCCATGGTACGTGATGTGATCTGCAGCTCTCGGTGTTTACACCCTCGCGATTTTAATCAACACTCGTACAAATGTTGGTAAATATTTTTGGAATTAAAGTGCGCTCAAACGCTCTCTGCGGTCTGTTACAGCTCCGTGTGGGGGCAAATCAACCGCCTCGGAAGGAGTGGTCCTGTCTCCTGGATATCCCATAAACTACAGCAGCCCTCAGCACTGTGTGCACATCATCACTGTGCCCAGGGATTTCGGTAACTGTTTCCCTAACCTATGTTTATACAATAGTTAGTTTTGTATGGATGTAGATTTTTCCGGCTTGATTTGTGAGAATTTTTTTTGAAGAGCTTCTCTTTTGGGATAGCAAAAAAGAGCAAAAAAGAGACCGTGAGTGTGCTAGGCATGGCTATCCTAAAAGAGCAGCTCTTGAGAGATATTTTGAAGAGTTTTGACTTTCTGAAAATGTGTGCAGTCTAAGTGTATTGAAGCATTAGTTTGACTGATTATATCTCTCTTCGGTCATATAAACATAATGACATACTGGCTTCACGTTTAGAGTCACTATAAGCGTGTCAACTCTGATGAGTTTTGCTGAATAACATGAATCCATACGAGTAAAATACATCCAGCGAAATGTTTTTAACGTCAAATAGAACACGCGATTTTACAACAACAACAACAACAAAATCCAGTGTTATCCAACTCGGTTACTCTTGATGCCTTAGACACGTGACCTTGTGCGCAATTCTGTGCAGTTATCTTTGGCCAGTACGTGGCCTTTGAGACGTCGATGAAGGATGTTGTGCAAGTCTACGACGGACCCTCGCCGAGCTCCCATTTGCTCAGCGCGTTGTCAGGATCCCACGCAGGTAAACCTTGCCCATCGCTCACGCTTTTAATCACACAACGCTCGTCACGGTTATCGTCCGTTTTACGTGCGACGCGAAGGAATTTTACGTTGCGCGGAATTGAAATGAAATTGCGGCTGTAAGTAAAAAAAGGAAATTTTAGTCAGGGAAGAGAGTTTCAATTGTTACTCGTCATTAAACAGCGTCACAGCCTATTTAGATGCATTTTCCTGCTGTGGCAACTTCAGAAAACAGGTGACGATGGTGATGGTGCAGGAGGAGTTGCTTGGGTCAGATGTTCTGAAATTCTGTAGTGTTTCAATCCCGACAGTCGCACGAGATTTTGTCTGGGTTCTCAAGTGTAGTATCGTAGCATCTCAGCCGAGTAAGCAATGATTCAGCATCGTATTCATCATCAATGTTTAATCCACTTCTAGATGAAGGCCTTCTCAAACGACTGGCTTCTGTAAAGCCCCCACAAAGCAATTGTCACCCAAGTTCCTGCACATAAGTGGCACTTACTTAATGGCACAAATAAGCTCATCATTTCGCATTGTATCTGTGTATACAATTGGATACGTTTCAGATTTGATAATTTAAACTAGTCCTATGATAGATATATTACTGCAGACATTCTCTGACACGAGAGATGCTGTGCTCCGTTAGCATTGCAAATCGGTTCTTCATCTTATGCAACGATGCCCAGCAGATATCATTTGTTTTTAAATGAATACCTTCACTAACTGTAGTCATTTATAATTTTTCCCAATTTAATTCAGATTTTGTCACAAGATGAAGATTGCATGTAGAAAGCTTGGAGGAGATTATATTATAATTTGATTTGTATGTGTTTACCATAGAAATGTAACCACAGCTCAAGACGCTACATGGCTATCGGTTTGAGTGCCATGCGATGATCTCACAGCACAGTTGCATGGAATATTTCAGCACTTACTCTTGCCACGTATTATACTGCGAGGATTCCTGCCACATATTACACTGAGCGTATTATTCCGTGTGGGAGTTTGCATGCTCTCTCCCCGTGTCCGCGTGGGTTTTCGCCGGGCACTCCGGTTTCCTCCCACACTCCGGTTTCCTCCCACAGTCCAAAAAAACATGCTGCTGCATAGGTTAATTAGCTTGCAGACTAAATTGGCTGCAGTGCCCGGTGATGGTCTGGCGTCCCATCGTGAATATATCCCTGCCTTGCGCCCTGTGTCTGTCGGGATAGGCTCCAGCTCACCATGACCCTGTACAGCACTAAGCGGTTTCTGATAATGGCATGAGATGATATTATTCTGTGTTATCCTTTGGTTTAAACGGATTTCACCTTTATCGATTCCAGTATGAAACCGGCGTACAATGACCTACTGTTGGCAGTACACTTCACTATGCTACCAACAGTCTACCTTTGCTAAATTTTGTACAAACAAAATTAGGTTTAACACATTTGTGTGTTGCAGAGGTTATATAACTTGCCGTACTTATGGACGCAGCTGTTTTTGATGTGTTAGTAATGGTTTTTGTGCTACTTTGTGTGTTTCCTTTTCTTTCCTAGGAAAAGTTATACCATTAAGTTCGTCCCATCAAATTACAATTGTGTTTTCACCAAGCAAAGGGTCTACAGCCAGGGGATATCATTTTGTATACAGAGGTAAACACATTTTTATCATCATTTTAATAAAACGCTGTGTATGAATCGCTATCCAAAGCTGTTTTTTTTTTCAGGATAGCCATGTCGAGCGCTCCCCTTCCGATCTTTACAACGTTTCGGCTGCGAATGCCTCCAACCTGAAAGCTGAAAGGTCGTGGATGAGCGCTCGATATGGCTATCCCAAAAGAACAGCTTCTGAAAGCAACCATCCTTCATCAAGCTGTGACATCCTACATCAGTGCAATGTATATTAATCCTCAGCATCAGCGACCCTAGTCGATCTTGTGGGTTTCCCTAGTCTGGGCGAGGTTGTCCCAGCCGTCTTTGATATTTTCACTCGGGTCGTTTGAATCGTTATTTGTCTGGCCCCTCAACTGAGGCCAATCTGCCAAGGGTGATCCTTCCAGATTGCCGAGGCGCAGGACAGCACAGCCCCCCAGGTGCATTGGGGGGCACAAACTCCTCCACCACATTAAGGTTCCGATCCTAAGAAGGGTGGGTTCATAGTGCAGTGCATTAACAACTCTGTAACCACTCTAGCCATTTTCATATTCCATTCGTAAGAACATCGTCATTGTAATTTTACATGTGTGTACAATCCAAGTAAACGAGTGAAGCCATGGCATATCTTGTCTGACTTTGCCCTTTCTTGTTCGTTTTTGTTTTCAAGCTGTCCCAAGGACCAGTGCAACACATTGTACTTCCATATCAGAGCCGCTACATGGCCGCAGGCTAGGTCTGGACTTTTCCGCGAACTCCATTGTGAGGTTTGAATGTAATCCAGGTTATACCCTCAAGGGAGCCCAAGCCATTCAGTGCACAACGGTAGCCAATGCCTTGGCTCAGTGGAACGACTCTTTGCCGACTTGCTATGGTGAGTAGAATAAGCGTTTCCTAGTAGACACCATGGTCATCAACAGCAGAACACGAACGATTAAAAGTGTGGGTTTTTTTGTCATTTGTAGCAATTTTAGATCCTTAGGCATTTTTTTTACACATTCAGCCATTTTTACAATCTATGCTACATGAGGGCCTCTCTTCACCATATGGCTTTTATGGGTCACTATATGGGTTTTATGGGTCACCATATGGCTTTCATGGGTCACCATATGTCTTTTATGGGTTACCATATGGGTTTTATGGGTCACCATATGGCTTTTATAGGTCACCATATGGCTTTTATGGGTCACCATATTGGTTTTATGGGTCACCATATGGCTTTTATGGGTCACCATATGGCTTTTATGGGTATTGTGAGTATACTTCGCCATTAATGGTCAGCATAGGAAGTGCAGATGTGGAAGAAATTATATTATAGCATTTAAGTAACTTACGACAATGTATTTTGCTAATATGTATGTATGGTTTTTTGCTGACAATCTTCGCATAAATATTTAAACTGGAGTAAATGAATTATCAATTGTGTAAAAATGAATATCAAGTGCACATATATATGCAATGTATATCATAATTACTCCGAGTTATAGTGAAGGTCATTTTTGACGTAAATTGCGATGCATTTTTATTTGAGGTTAACTGTGGTTAATGTGCATTTGCCTCTGTTAAATACACGTGCATGTTTGGTCGGCTTTGGCTGATAGCCTTTTACTGGAAGAGCTTAAGGTTGTAAATGATGCAATGAGTATTAATACCCGCTCCGTACTTTGTTTATTGAACGTTAGTTTGGCATCATTAGTTTAAAGCTGCGCTTCATGCCATTAGGGATGTTCAGATTTGTGCGTTATGCCCTTTTTTTTAAAAACCTATTGCAATCTATTACCTTTTTTTTGTCGTTTTGGTTTTCAGCTCCCTGCGGAGGTAATCTGACGACCCACGCCGGCACTATCCTCTCCCCTGGCTATCCAGAAACGTACGAGAACAACTTGGACTGTGTTTGGAGGATTATCGTGCCAGAAGGAGATGGGATTCAGGTGCCAAACACGCTTTTAATCACACAAATCAGTACGAATATAATACCCCAAAACTCCCGTTTACACACTTACACGCACAGTTTTATTTTTCACTTTTATCGTCATGTAATCTTACACGCTTCTGAATGTCATGTAATTTGCACGCAATGAGAAAGTATATGATACTACCGTGGTGCTGTATGCACTCAGTTGCTGTTCTATTTATAGAAGACTCTCACTTCAACAATTTAATATTAAATTCAGTCACGAGTTTGCATTGGACATCCTGGATCTGACCCTTGTATCTACTTGGCTGCCGTTCTGCCACTCATTGTTACGATGATATCCCGTTGTGCATAGAATCTCAAATAGTCTGTAATTCTCAATTTTTGTCCTGCCGACCTGAGCACAAAAATCTTACAGTTTTTGCCTGAAGATTGTGGCGAAAATGCAGAATCCATCCGATTAAATCAGTGCCCTCTAAAGTATTGTTTATTTTTATAATTATTATACATTTGTGTAATTTTCAAACGCGTAAGCAACCATTTTGTTGTCTGCACTTTATCAATGTTCGTCATTGCTGCCATACAGGCTGGAAATTACAGCAATCTTTATCAGTGTCTTTGATCATTTCCTTTTTCTCTTTACCAATGTAACTAATTATATTACGTTGCTTTGTCATTCTACCGCCTTTGATGTTCCAGTGAAAATGCAGGTGGCGGTAGAACAGTTCATTCATGCATTGCGCTATGAGCACATCGAATTGCATTTCATTATGGGTTATGATACACATCCGTTGAACCTGTTTTAAGCCTTCACCAGAATATCTCATCTCATTATCTGAAACCGCTTAATCCTATATAGGGTCACGGTGAAGCCGGAGCCTATCCCGGAAACATAGGGCGTAAGGCAGGAATACACCCGACGACGGGACGCCGGTCCATCGCCGGGCATTGCGGGACAATTTTAGTCTGCGAGCCAATCAACCTATCCAGGAGCATGCTTTTGGACTGTGGGAGGAAACCGGAGTACCCGGCGAAAACCCACGCGGACACGGGGAGAGCATGCAAACTCCACACAGAAAGGCACCGGAGCCGAGAGACTCGAACCCGGGACCTTCTTGCTGTGAGGCGTCAGCGCTAACCACTGCGCCACCGCGCCGCTTCACCAGAATATTTCGGCCTTAAATGGGCGCCTTAGTGCAGTGTGTGCCTTAGAAGTAAGATTCGCTGAATCGCTACGAGATTGAGGTTGGTGTGGATTATAGGGGGTTCCAGGTGCATCAGTCATTGCTGCAGCATCATCATCATAATCTCATCTCATCTCATTGTCAGAAACCGCTTAGTCCTATGCAGGGTCGCGGTGAGCTGGAGCCTATCCCGGCAGACACAGGGCGCAAGGCAGGAATATACCCACGATGAGACGCCAGTCCATCACCAGGCACTGCGGGCAATTTAGTCTGCAAGCCAATTAACCCATGCAGCGGCATTTTTTTTGGACTGTGGGAGGAAACCGAAGTTCCCGGCGAAAACCCACGCGGACACGGGGAGAGAACTCGCAAACTCCACACAGAAAGGCACCCGAGCCGAGATTCGAACTCGAGTCCTTCTTGCTGCGAGGCGACAGCGCTACCCACTGGGCCACCGTGCCTCCACATCAT
Organism: Mordacia mordax; assembly: GCA_036362905.1. Lineage (NCBI taxonomy): Eukaryota > Metazoa > Chordata > Hyperoartia > Petromyzontiformes > Petromyzontidae > Mordacia > Mordacia mordax. The sequence continues at coordinate 18,461,275 of JAZEWT010000013.1, forward strand.
CATCATAATCATCAATCGTCATTGTATTGCTTTCGATTTCTACATCAGGATCCACGGATGTAGGATTTCTACATCAACAGACATGTTGATCCGTACTCCGCTGTCACTGGTGACGTTTTGCCACCAACGTGAGACTACGCAACGTGTTTCAGCTCGACAATTCAGAAACCCCGATGACGCCTCCACCGTGGGAGATCAAAAACATCACGAAGGAAAAAGGAACACTCGCCACGGCTGTCACGAAACAACGGCTATGGCGAGCCATTCCTAATTTAAAATTCATCATATTCATATGAATAGAATTTCATTAATTTGTCATCAATATTGTTATTTCTTGCTCATCTTCAGCAATGTCTTCATCATCATCATCATTGTTGACGCTAAACTGTGTGTTCGGGCACGATGGCACGACGAGTAGGGCTTCTGCACCACGGCAAGAAGAACCTGGGTTCGATTCCTGGCTACCACTACGTTTGTTACATTCTCCCCGTGTCCGTGTGGGTTTTCGACGGGCGCTCCACTTTCCTCCCACAGTCCAAAGCCATTTTTGCCCAGGTTAATTGTCCTCACTAAATTGCCCTCGCTGCCCTGAGATGTTGTAACTTGCTCACCCCTCCCTCCTGGACAGCTGCTGAAAAGAGCTACGCAGCTCAATGAGAATTTCCACCATAAGTGGAAGCTGACCGACTTCGCGGTGCATTCTGCACCTTGGCAGATGGTAGAAGTCGTCTACCTTTCCCACACACACACACACACATGCTCAAGGTTAATCTCTCCAATGCGCTAGTACCGTGTCTCTCATGTGAACGCACACACGAGTGTGGAGGTATTTCGCAATAATCATGCATGACAACGTGCTTTTGGCTTAGGCCACTTTAAAACGACAGTCTCGTAATATTAGAAGGTATATCGCAGCTGAAAGGAATAAGCATATTTTCAACTATTTTGACAGCTGCCGGCAGCTAAGTGATGCTTGAAAATATACTGTTAAGTAATACCTGCAATGGAATAATTAACATACTTGGTTTAACGTAAACAAATCTGTTTTATAACACGACGACTAACCATTCACCACTATTGCCTGTTCAGTGTGACTGACCGTCTCTGCGGTTTCTGACAATGAGATGAGATGAGATCTTCACACTTCTGGCAAAAAATCGCGATGAAGCCGTTTGCACTCACCAGCGAAACGTTTCAGTCTATTTGTAAATGTGGGTTTGCTCGCCAACACGCGTTACTGACCGGCTATGTGGGATGGAGGTGGCTTCACGACATTTTCACTTTTACCTAAAAGCACGTTTCGATGCAGAGCGTGTGTGATCATATACAAGGTGCAGCTGGTTCATTTTACCCGCAGAGCGATCGTGCTGACATCAGTATACGTGGCTCACATTTTTCTCTGCGCTTCCACGACTACTAATTGGCTGTGAGATTCATTTTTTTTCGGATTTCACCTAAAACTGTAACATTAATTCAGCAAATGATTTTCTTGCAGAATGTCTGCATAACAATGTCAGTGTTCAAAATTGTGAAAGTAAACTAGATCAATAAATCGTTCACTGGTCCACTGCCCCCTCCCCTCCACTCTAACACCAGAAAAAAAAAACCCTAAACCCTCAAGGCAAAGGGCTACAAGTGTAGGAGTAAATGTGTCTCAGTTTAAATAATTACCAGAGGCATAACTTACGGTGACGGGTAATCAATAAAGCTTGTCTTGCTGCACAGTTTGAAATAACGTGGCATCAATACTTGTAAGATTTCCAATATTAGGGACATCCTTAACAGATTACATTTGTATACAAATATTGTTTAGCCGAATTCACACATACCCGTGTAACTATTAATCTCTCGCAGGTCCAATTTGTTAACTTTGCGACCGAGCATAATTGGGACACCTTGGATATTTATGATGGACACGATGTAAATTCACCCAAGCTTGGAAGCTTCTCTGGTAAGTAAGCGTTCACTAACAAGTAGGATTGCGAAATGCTTTTTTGTGCCCAAATTACTTAAATATAAATTACCTTTCATGAAGTAATATATACAAAGCACTTGTCATTTCCATTGTTTAAATTGATCTATGCGTTAAAAACAAAACTACACTCGTCATAGTTTTACATTTCCCTTTGTTGCTTTATAGGGACAACGGTTCCAACTTTCATCAACAGCAGTTCCAACCAACTCTACCTTCATTTCCAAACAGATCTTAGCATGGGTATCGTCGGTTTCCACGTACAATACTCAGGTAAGCAATGACAGTCATACAAAGTGTCCAATATTTGCCAACGTGGTGTAAGAGTTTGTACAATGTAAAACAAACTCATAATATGTTAGCGGTCTCTGACAAGTTGCTGTCATGAACGTAGCTCTGCTCTGCTGATTAACTAATCGCTTCTCACAACAAATCTTACAAAACAAGCACAAAGTCACACATCTATATTGTATGACGTCTGCGAATTCCATTGCTTTGATGGTAACAAACGTGCCTACATTTGTAATACATTGCAGGCTGTATTGAATTCCCACTATATAGATAATCTTATTTCAATCTTATCCGGTGCTGTTGATGAGGCTGCGTTTTCATTGTCAATACAGGTGTGAATGAGGTGCAGCCACATTTCTTTAAGAGTGCAGCACTAGACCGTACACATGACTGTGTTGTTACACGCAGTAAACACTTTATATAGGGCTCCTAATGTAGTGTTTATCAAGCGCATGAAGGAAAACAAATTTGAAAACACTAACGGGTACAAACTCGGAAGATTTTTTTTTAATCTCACATTAAATGTTGACCATCACAGCCCACTTATTTCTTTATTTACTCTGGCTCTCCCCGTTGCTGCTTTGTGCTATATTGATTTACAGTGCACACTTGAGTAACCTATGGGACTGTTTCGAGCCATTGTGGTGATTTAGTGAACCAACAACATAAACTTAGTTAGTTTTCTCATCTTTATAAATTATCCCCAAAGCTAATGGCATTTCATTTTTAAAAAGCCAATCTTACACCAACTACTCTCTTCAATACACTTTTTCCCTCCCACTTTGAAGTTACAAAGATTGATGATCATGTGGCGTGTTATGTTTTGAAATGATTAAATGTTGCTTTAATGCTGAAACAAAATTGAAATGGAATGTAGCATTTGACGAGGAAAAATTAATGGTATGTTGCTGTCATTATTTATTGTTAATGCTTAGGCTATTCATAATCGTGTTATATTTATACGCCTGCTATTTTTCCCTTCTCCATAACAGCTGTAGGTCTGTCCTCATGCTCAGAGCCCAGTACGCCAAGTAATGGAATAAAAATGGGGAACAGGTTCCTTGTCAATGACATTGTCGCCTTCGAGTGTGAACCTGGGTTTAAACTTCAGGTAAACAAATCCTACATAAAGGACATCACCTACATAACAGTCATGCACAGGTCTGGCCGGGTGGCTCAGTGGCAGAGTGGCTCACAGTTGGAAGGCTTGCGAGTTCTCCTCACCCACGATATGTCCCAGCTATTTGTACCTCTGAGGTGGCATCTATAGTTGGACGTTGACTCGGCCTATCATCCATCCCATCTCTCCAGGGTACAATAGAATGAGTACCAACTGTGAGAAAGTTAATAATAATAATAATTGCATTTATATAGCGCTTTCACCCGAGGGTCACAAAGTGCTTCACAGAGTTGCGGAGAGAATGGCACGTCAACGACAATAGCAGTTGTCCTATAGATCGAGGGACATTTGCCATAGTCATGTGGAATTTTGAGCACTCGCTCCAGGGCTGTAAATGTGAGATGTACACCACCTCAGTGCTCATTAGATCAAGAAATCGCTCTGACTATATATATTTGTTAGATATTTTTGTTTATTGTGGCATCTTTACGAATAATAATAATGAATGAGTTTGTGTGTGCATATATACTAAATCAAATGATGTATTACTCATGAAATCAATTAAAAATAACTCCTGGGAATGTTTCAAAGTGAGGGAGATATTTTCCTACACTCTTGTTTTTTAAGAATTTACCATGTTTCAGTGCTGGTTACTACCAATACAGTATATAAATGAAACGTGCATTTCACTAATGCACAACATACTGGCATGTTGGGATATTTTGTCTAATGTATGCAGACATTGTATCTGGCAAGGTGCTGCTGAAACATTTATCACAAACTGTCAGTGTAATTTTCCCATCTTACAAATAATTAGCCACCTGTATCTTAAACATAGCTCGTAGCCATGTGTGGCATCCTTAGCATGGTTAGCTAAGGATGACCCATTTATTTTTCTATTAAAATGAAAAAAAAGCGTAACACGTGATATTTCGTGGAAAATGGGCATTTAACCAGCTGCCTTTTTGACATCAGTTATTTTTTTAATAAATGTAATCTCTTTATATACATGTGATTCTAAAAATGAACAATTTCACCTTATGTTACGTGCAGGGTCATAAGCATATCATTTGTATGCCCGGTCCTGTTCGACGCTGGAATTTCCCTCCCCCTATCTGTACAGGTAAGCGCCCTGGACTGCTAGGCATCAGCATTTTTCACCAATCAAATGATACGGTCCACATTATAAGCATTAACCTGACGTAATGCATTCTTAAGCATCATCACAAGCCACGATCAATCGACTTTAAGATGAAAGTCTTCGCAGGCTGCAACCATCGCTCAAATTTCCACAATGCAGCAAATACACCACATTTACTCCATCTCCTCAGCGCATGTCCTCTCAGACATAGTCCGTTAATTGCCTGGCAGTTCATTGTTATTTTGACAATTTACCATCATTCGGGCAAGGACTGTCCTCGAAAATCCCACTTACTTTTCTTTATGATACATTATATCCACTGACTTTTCTTATTGATTAATTATATCCACCAAAGCGGATGTCCCATAACATCATGCAACTTTGAATCTTCGTTATTATTTTGAGAAGTTCTTCTGGACAGACTTTTGAAAATGGATCATTGCATTCATAATGCGAATAGGCATTATTTAAAAAAAAACAAGTACAGTACAAAAGCTTTATTGAAACCGATAGCCATGAACACAAGTGCATCAATAGAAACTGTGTTACTGGCAACTATATTTCTGAACTTTCTTTGACATCAGGCAACATATAGGACAGCACACTCATCTTCACTCAGTCTCAGAATGCCTGAGGATGCCTTCAAAGAGGGAGGCGAAAGGAGAGAGGGCGAGCGCTTGACAGGGCTGTCCCGAATGAACAGCTTTGGAAAGAAATTCTTATCATTCACATCGGTTACCAATAACGATTCTCAGTGTACTGTTTATAAAGAAAAAAGACTATCGAACAGAAGCACCATGCCTTTCAGCATGTCATAATGACAACTTTTGACGTTGATAACAATTAAGTATACTCAAGTAGAAGCTGCGATCTGTGTTGCTGTTCTCGAGTTTATTTTTTAATAACAATGTCATCACCAATACGTTTATGCATGATCATATTTTTGTGACGTTTAGTGTTCATTTTAATATACTTTACGTGGCATATTCATCATTAATGCATATGCACTGATATTACATACGTGTGTTAATCACGCTGCAGCATAGTCACTGCAGATTTAAATCATCACAACATCTAACGTTACGTTCTTTGTGCCCTTGCTTTGCAGCGGTCTGCGGTGGGACGATGACAGACTTTAGTGGAATTATTCTCAGCCCTGATTTTCCTGGAAATTACCCAAGCAATGTAGAGTGTCATTGGAAAATTGACCTGCCTATCGGTTATGGTAAGTTGAATACAATTTATGAAACACTGTAGATTATTGTTGAATTTGTTTTCATTATAAAATAATGATAAAATATCGACAAACTGAACAATTGTGACATTTAAATGTACCTGGTAAAATTGTGCTCAAGATATAAATGTAAGATGGTAAAACAGATTTTTGCTATTTATTTTAACTCGTGATGCTTTTTTCGTTTGAAGGAACCAATATTTTTTTTCTGAAAACAAGTAATGGAAGGTGGACTGTCCTAAATAACCTCCATAAAAATGGATCGTTCCTTCGTTATTGCTTACAACAGCACATGCGTGCAGTCCTTAACAATAGTCAAGGAGTGTTCCATTTATTTTCTAGGGTTTGGTTAATGATGTTGCCCAGTCTACATCCATACCTAGTTTACAGCATTTGTGTTGGTTGCTTTTTGCAAAAGTTAAACTGTGGTGTATTAACACACATTGTACAATTCCGTGTTGCATTGTCCTCTTTTAGAGTGGTTTGAAATATGTAATAATGTAGGTTTTCATGGCTCGATGTATGAAAATTGCTCTCAAAAACTTTTGTTTTTGTTTTTGGGATAGCCGTGTTGCACATATATTTTGTAAAAACACATTGAAAATATTCATTTTGTTTGCGTACTTTTCAGGTGTCTACCTTCAGTTTGAAAACTTTACGACGGAACTTAATCACGATTACCTTGAGATCCGTACTGAAATAGCGGACGTGAGGAGCACAATCGGTCGGTTCAGTGGGCCCGCAATCCCCACCTCCCTGCTCAGTACCACTCACCAGACCACGCTGCACTTCCACAGTGATTACTCTCAAAGCAAACCTGGATTCAAGATCTTTTACGAAGGTAACGCTCGCTATAATCAACCAAACCACAGAGAGGAATACAAAGAATTTGGGGAGCAACTACTCCATTTTTTTGGCTAAGTTACTGTGTGTTTCCAAGCCACTATATTCAACATTGCTAGATATTTGACTAATCTAGCTTCACTTCTTTGCGAAATTTTCCCACATATTTCGAACAGATGAATCACTGCTCCTCTCGTATGATGGCCATCACACTTGGCTTGACGCTATCTCCCAGTGTGGCAGTTGAAACAATGGCAACTGCATAGCAAACAAAAAAATCCCCACCTCTGTACCATCCAGTAGTGTGATGGGATTCATCGCAGTTCGGATTGATAGCTTAAGCGCGGCGGAGAGAAGTGTGTTGTAATATCTGCGCCTCACAGAAATAATGTCCTGCCTGGGAAATGTGTTTCCTGTCTCAAACGTCTTTCTATGTAGCATTTGTGTGTCCTCCCCTTGTTCTGCGTCGGTTACTTAAGGGTTCTCTGCTTTCTGCCCATAATATATAGGATGCAACCGTCTGGCAAACGTTGGCAGCTGTTGACCATGAGCCTGACTGCTCCCCGTCTTTCCGCGGTTTCCTCGCGCCTCTGAGTTGTTCCCTCTTCGAATGAATCATTTTGACATTGAGAAACTCCTACGCACGTTATGAAGCGTGAATTTAAGTGTGAGCATTCACACTTCTTCACAACGAGGCATGCCAGTGTGGAGTGGCCCCAAACGCCTTCCAGAAGGCTCGCTAAAATCACTCAAATGGAGGCCGATCGCCCAGCAGCGGATTTAGCAAGTTATCGTAGAGCTGCGCGTTAATATATTTTAGATAATTAGCATTTCTAAAGCACCTTTCACCCGATGGTCACAAAGCGGTGCATTGATTTATGAATCAGTGCAGCAATTGCAGATGCTGACTGACTGAATGTACCTTGTTCTTAATGGCAACAAGATCATTACATGATTTTGCAGTGTTATCCACCTCAGCGTTTCACTGGTACGTGATTTCTCTGCAAAGTGGTGGACTTAAATCAACTGAGCTATTTTAATGCGTTTCCTGCCAATGCACTGGATTGAACTCAGCTGCAGTGTAATATTCATATGCTGGATAACAATGCTGTATCAAATGATGTGTGTCATTATTAATCTGCGGGCACCTATTGGGAGGTGTAGGTATGGGGTATTAATTACGGAATATGTCATTTGTTATATGGGCAGTTCCTTTATTGCCATTTACTCTCCTGTCCACCTTCGACCCCGTTTCCCAGCAGGCAGGATAAATAAATTAAAGGTATATATAATGCGTTCACACGTACAGATGCGGTGCACTCGTGAGACTCGGTTTGGTCTCATAAATGTAAATACATGGTCTGTTGTTAGAGTCTAATATTTATTTATGCTTAAATAAAAGCACTCAGTAGTGCTGTCTTTCAGCATGGGACATGCCAATGACATCGGTAGTGAGTTATTTCAGTTTGTAGAAGAGTTGAACTGTTGTGATATTGTTGTTGACGTGCCGTTCTCTCCGCAGCTCTGTGTAGCGATTTGTGACCCTCAGGTGAAAAGCGCCTTATAAATGAAATTATTATTGTTTATTATTATGACCTTGAATTGTAGCCATACATGCACAACCAATAACACAACAGTGAATGAGTTTAAATTACCAATAATGTTATTATAAAATGTGGCAAATATATGGATATTTGATGTATGAAAGCTTGAAATTCTAAACACGAAATTTCGGTTCTGTTTTCTTTTACAGTTCAAAGCTAATTATACTATTTCTAATAATATAATAACCTTGTTTTGGTCTCAAAATCTCAATTAACTTCGAATGATCCGAAACTTCAGTGGCAAAGTTAATATGATCTCTTCTTTATGATTCAGTTTTAATGGGTATGAGATTAACGTGAATTGCTAAGAATAGTTATATCCATAGAATCTGGCTGATTATTTTCTATATTAAAATGGTGTTTGAAAAAATGGGAAATTACTGCAGTTTTTCAGTGGTAATGAGGAATTACATCTTTTGTATTGTTTAATTTAAACTACATTGACATTAACTTCCGTTCCTTGGCGCATTACATTTTAGAATAACAAAAAAGCGTACAGAAATTGTAAATCATCATGCCGCGCGAAAATTACTCCATTTCTAAACCAAACCAAAATTATTTTATATCTAAATAGGAATCAGCATTTTCAAAGTTAGGAATTTTGCCTGCAGGCATTATAAAGTGAGAACAGCTTAGTTTAAAATCAGGAGATAGAATTAGGCACCTCAAGGGCTTCTTCTATGGTTCAGCTGTGACCACTGAACCATTGATTTCATTTTGATAGCTGCTTTCTTTCTTTGTAGCCAGAAGGAAATGTTATACGCATGTCTACACAGGCATTCGTCACACTTCTTTATGCAGCTAACACTATTTTAGATCCTAAATATTAACGAAAGTCACATTGTGAAAAGGTATTTTCGAAACTTGTGATATCGTTTCCCCGTGAGCTTTAAGCTCATTTTGCTAACATATTAAAGCGATTCCTTTACTGGAAATATATAACGCCTGAGCAAAATCATTAAAATATGTTCGCGCACAGCTCATTGTCAATCCATGGATAGATCAGGGCGCTTCCATACACCACTTTTATTGAGAGGTATGTTTTGAATTTGTAACAGGCCACAATGAAACAAGACGTTGAGACTCGTAAATTCTTCCGTAGCATTTTGCCAGCATTGGTTGTTTATTTATGTCTAATTTTTTAAAGCAATGTTCAGTGTTATCCGAGTATTTTCCCTTGAGGTGCATTTCCGTAGATCCTTACTCTTACACGACAATGTCATGCAACTCTGAGTTTTGTTTCTTGACTGCTACGGTTCCTCGGTCCTCTCAAAACTCATCTCATCTCATTGTCAGAAACTGCTCAGTCCTGTACAGGGTCGCGGTGAGCCGGAGCCTATTCCGGCAGACACAGGGCGCAAGGCAATAATATTGTTCAATACCTTGTAAAAATAATGGATATATCATCAAATATACATAGATATTTAAGATAGGAATCATCGTCATATTAGCCTGAACATTATGGCAATCCAGCTCCTTCAGTGTCCAATTTCCCATTAGTTATCAGAAATC
>JAZEWT010000013.1:18479183-18494593 GCA_036362905.1 Mordacia mordax
AGCTGGAGGAAGTGTCTGGGGTGAAGGAAGTCTGGGCATCGCTGCTTAGACTGCTGCCCCCGCGACCCGGCATCGGATAAAGCAGATGAAGATGGATGGATGAACCATTCGCTTGGCACAATGTGCAGACTTCGCGGGCGTGATGACAGGCACGGCCTGCAATTTACTTCTAAGTTGATTTTCATGCAAGACTTGTAATCACAATGAATACCTGCACTGAATGAGTTCTACGTTAAATGCTGCAAGGGTAAACATTATTATTTAGTCAGGCACAGTGACACATTCCTGTAATCCAGCGCTCTTAGATGCAAAGATTGGTTGATCGCAAAGATGTGTGGTCCATCAAGTGGGTTCATGAACCTGTCCTTATAAACTGTTGGGTATTGTATATGTGGGCGCTTTCCTGTGCATTGCGGTTTAATTTTACAATCGTAAACGCTGAGGAGTATCCCAGATTCTCACACAGCCCCCCCCCCCTCCTTCCCCAAAGTCTCAGTGAGGCCTTTCTTGATAATCACATGAAAAAAAATACAAATTACTATTATATAGTATACCACGACATATAATTACGGAGGCTCCATTATGCAGGGTGGCTCAGATTTCTTATAAGTCCGAGGACTTAAGTATTTTCTGGCTTGTGAGCGCTCATAAAGCCCATGCGTTAACTCTTATCAGCCATCTGAAATAAATATGTAGGGGTAGTTTAAAACAAAATAAACAAGCAGAGAAATGTTTCTTTAGCGGTGGATTAATTGTGGACCGCTCTGTAAAACAGCAGTAGTAAATTAAATGTAGGTTTAAGTATAATTGTCTTCACCCTCATTCGCTTGGTGACCAGTTTTCCAAGCTGTAGCACTTGTTTGGCACTGGTGCGAGAAGGTTGTTATTGTGATCAATGCTAATGAATGCTGTTGATGGAACGTCTGCTCTCAGGTTTGCTAACATTTTACTTTGTTCGAGAAAACGATCTGCGTACACATTGCACGTGAAATTCCGCGGCGCCTTAATTTCTAACGTGAAAGGGTATGCCTGAAACAAATAATAATCTCATCTCATCTTATTGCCCGAAGCCGCTTAGTCCTGTGCAGGGTCGCGGTGAGCCGGAGCCTATCCCGGCAGACACAGGGCGCAAGGCAGGGATATACACAGGATAGCACGCCAGTCCATCACTGGGCACTGAGGGCAATTTAGTCTGCAAGCTAATTAACCTATGCAAGAGAATGTTTTTTGGACTGTGGGAGGAAACCGGAGTGCCCGGCAAAAAACCCACGCGAACACGGGTAGAACATGCAAACGCCACACAGAAAGGCACCCGATAATAATAATAATCATTGCATTTATATAGCGCTTTTCACCAGAGGGTCACAAAGCGCTGCACAGATCCTTGTTTGACGTAATATAAGCTGTTTTGTCATCTCTTGACATGAAACGGTAAATAGAGCATTCTTGTCATTACAAGTTGGAATCTGCAGTGAGTCACTAATCCTTTCTTGTCAATCTGCCAGTCTGCTGCTGCAAAGATGCCCGTGGATTATCATGAAGTTGGTGTTGATTGAAATCAATGCATGTTTTGTCTGAACGCTCTTTGCATTTCTCCCTAACCAGCCTACCAGTTGCGTGCGTGCCAATTACCGCCCGCTGTGCCACATGCTGAAACACTGATGCAGGATAAAGAGCTGGAGATTGGTAATGACGCTTTCTGAAATTTTGATTGCCAACTGATAAGACACAAGTTGCACGCAACAGAAAACGAACGTTGTATGTGACATGCAGAATAAATGTGTCTTGCTTGTGTGCAACGTTCATGCATGTTAACAATGTTAACTTTCATGCATGTTAACAGTGCTAATTGTCATACATGTTAACAATGCTAACGGTTCAATTAACTTGAAATTGCGTAATTCTCTTCAGATGCAAATCATTTCACTCACAATATAATTGGTGTAACCGGCAGGTGCACCATGCGTAGATACCCACTTAGAGCAGTGCTCACCGCTTAATATCTTCAGTATGACTCGTAGTCCTGAAATGTATGGGCTTCCCAACTCTGATGCAGAGTGGTCCGGTTGCCCTGTGACCCCAATTATATTCTCGGAAGTTTAATATTTTTGTATACCAATGGGTGTGTGATGTAACATAAGCAGTATTAAAAAAAAACACACCTGAACCTCTCTGACCGCTATTACCCGTATAGCCTGGTTTATAGCGTGCATTTAGGTGTTTGTTATAAAATTAGACTCTCCAAACTGTGACGGACTTTGTTCATCTACTTTAAGCGCAAAAAGTTTGAATTGCTCCTTGCGCTGACGTGTTTGTTACCAAATAAACTCTGCAGCCACGTCTCGACCCCTATTAGGCGACGAATTTGTGCGCGGTTGAAATAGTATTACTATTTTACGTTTTAATGGCACTGCACACATATTTGGGGTACATCTTAATTCCCGAGGCTTCTTATAATACGGAGTGTGCGTTACCGCTAGCGCGTAAAAGTCTCCCTCCACGCTGCACTGCAGTGTACGCAGAAAACATATTCCTTGTACAACCAGGTAAGCGTTGACGCTGCGGTGGAATGTATAATTAACATTGCTCACTGCAAGGTCTTGTGCCGTGCTCAGGGGATATAGTTAGCTACCGCTGCGAGGCCGGATTCACGATGGTATACACCAGTGTGCTCACCTGCCGGCTGGGAGCACGTCTACAGATGGATACCACTCCGCCAGCGTGCGAGGGTGAGTGACAAAGCCTTCCTGCGCGTACGCGACAAGGCATGAGTTGTCCCTTTAAAAAAACAAAACAAAAACGTAAAAATGAGGAAAGTGATTTATCATTCGCCTCGCATGCCAGGGCATCTGAAAGCGACTTACAATTTCAACACATGGTACCTAAGGGCACAAATATGCGAAGAGATAGAGAGGGGAGGGCAAAAGGGACTATAAAAGACACAAAAGATTAGCCGTTAGAGTGACACAACTGTTACCGAAGACACGAGAGTGACCAGCGCACAAACAATGGTGCAAAATAGAGAAAGCACCAATAGACCCAGCAATAGTCTTAGAGATGTCTTGCAAAACAAACGGTGGCCAACGCGACAAGCCCAGACTAACAATCTCAACATTCCACACAACCCACCGCTTCCCACAACGTGGCAGTGACCGTCACCACATTTATATTTCCCGATGTTTCACCTCCCACGTTCGAGGCATCATCAGGATGCTCTTGATGCCTGCATCAGAACACAGTAATCATTGCCCCTGCTGTAATTTTTTTTTTAGCAGGATCTCCCGAACAGAGAGCTGAGACGTAGCAAAGCATTCCAGGGTATGCAAGAATAAAAATAATAAGAGCAACATACAGCCAACTGAATTTTACAGTTCTTTGGCTTTGCTATCTGCATGAAATAAAACATTTTTGCATTTTCACAGAAGCAACTGTGTCAACTCCTTTTTTTTATTTGTCTTTGTTTTATAAATAGAATTATTATTTTTTTAATTTCTTGAGAAGGTTTTGAGGTGAGAGAGATTGCACTTAGAATGTGCACACGTCTCTAATATGACAGAATTCATCGCAGACGTGCACTCACATACTCTTGCACGATTATAGCAGGCTGATATTTAATATGCCATTGCAGCATATGCATTATAATTCAAATATGTTTTACTACGGGATGGAAGCCGCATACCATTAAGGTGGCATTTTGTTTGGCATTTTCAGTATTTTAACATCAAATTATCAGAGTATATTTTACGCCATGCAGCATATGCCATGTGTAGTTTTAATGATCTACATCTTGGCTTCATTCTTGTCAGATATATATATGCTTTTGGCATATTGTAGTTGGACAGAACTGTTGCGTGCACACCAGGTTCTGACTGTCTGATTCTCATATTCTTCCGTCATCATAATGTCAAGATATGGATTTTAATTTGTATGCTTTGCTGCAATAGGAAAGAAAGTGACAATCTTGTGTTATTATGCTCCACATGCTCCACATCCACTTAGACGTGGCGTATTTCCTTACACAGCTGCATTCAAAAAGTATTCATAAATGGTCTGATTCTTGATCAATGTGCAAACGGTGCATCGAATCGCCTGCATTTGTCTAACATAGTATATGTTTTGACGTAAAGTTTGATGTAAAAAAATGTAATCTCCTACAACACTGTAATAATAATAATTGCATTTATAAAGTGCTTTTCACCCAAGGGTCACAATGCGCTGCACAGAGCTGTGGAGAGAACAGCACGTTAACAACAAAAACATTAGAACAGAAAATCAGCAACAATTAAAAAATAATTATATACACGTCATTGCACAGAACAACATGTAAAATATGATCTGACTTTCAACTAAAAATTTAAAATACAAAATTATCAGTGTTATAGAATACATATATTGGGAAATGGTTTAATGTACCATTTATCATAATAATAATTGCATTTCTAGACTGTTTATCACCCGAGGGTCACAAAGCGCTGCACAGACCTGCAGAGAGATTGGCACATCAACAACGAGATAAGAACAGCAGATCAGCAACAACAACGTTGTTTTTGGTTTTTTTTTAACAACACGAAGGTCATATTTCATTGCAGTATTTCAGTTTTTGTATTATTCTGCAGTGTATGCCTGCACTTTAGTTTGCAAAATTGTCTTTTATGAAATGTCATTTCTCTTCCTTTTCAATGTTTTGTCATCTGTTATGTACTGCGTACGTATTTTTCCTTTCTAACGCATTATTAAAAGATGTCAGCATGACGGCATGACGTTTTCTTGAAAAATTGACGTTGCAAATGTGTTTTGCCACGGTCATTGGAAAGTATTTATTTTAATGTGATAATTAACATTTAGTTCATAAATAAATATGGATGTATTGTGCTGTGTTCGTGCACACCAAATTCAATCGTTAACGTGTACGCTAGTCCATTTGGCTTTACTAGGGAATTGTCAAGGTGTCCACTTTAGAATTTAAAAGATGGCCAGGTGCATTCTGAACATTATTATATGGGTCACTTGGTCTTTGACTGGAACCAATCACTTAGAATACAGACACGTGTGGATGATGCTAGCAATTTCATGGAAGGATAAGGTAAGCGATTTATAATATTTCAGTAAAATACAGCAACAAAATACAACATGGGATTGTAGTGGTAATCAGATAAAGGACGTTGAAATAGGGGGCACACTTGTGTCGGATGGACAAGGGCGTGTTAAAGACACGGATATTTGGAGTTGTACCCAGAGGTCAGTGACAATAGGATGGACTTTAATCTAGTTTTCCAAATAGTGTTAAGGTTGACTGTTACATTTACGAGTCCACAATGTGGCTGCAGGGAGGATGCAGATGGCGGCAGCTTTGCTTTCATCAGTAGCATGAGCCTTGTTGACCTCTTGAGCGTCCCCATTGGAATGTTGTGTGCAGAAGTTGCTCGGTACTTGCATTTTTCCATTACGATATGAAAATGAATGATCCCTTAAGGGAGTGTATATGTAGCTGATTGTCAGGTTTTACTCGGCGTTCAATCTACCGTTTGTAAAATGCATCCTCACATGTGCATGTGTTGCCGATTGCAATGGCCGAGATACAAGTTGACCTCATTTGGCTGGTAGCCCCCAAATGGTAGGGTATTAGAGCACGACTTCCCTTTGCCGAATGCCCTCCCTGATGCCAACTTCCTTTCGTCAGAGGGTCTTTCGGGTCGTTGTTTGTCTGAAACCACCACCCCCCCGACCTCTTCACCGAGGCAGACCCTGTCAGGAGTGCTCAACTCCAAGAAATATAGCTCTGTGGTTCCTTGGAATATGCAACCCCTGCAGCACACTAAGGTTACAATCTATGGGGTGCATATTAATCACAAATGTATTTGGTGCTTTGTAAATAAAGGGGCATTGGGTTTTATTTTTAAGGATAAGTATGACAAGAATTAAGGAAGAATAGTCAAATGGTTTAAAAGTTTAGACGATATTTTCCATTAATTATACGTACCTAAAGTTAGGCTGAATTTGAACTACTATATCTGATAACTAATGATATTTAAATGTATTGTTTACATTGTTAAGAATTATTATGCAATTTATAAGATGTCAGAAGTGAACAGAACCACACAATGAATTAATTCCACCCTGGTTAATATTTTTTTAATGTGCGAATAATTATTTTGCTCATATTTTGCAATCTATAATTTTCGATGTGCTCTGCTGTAAGAACAAATTTTATGGGTTTTTTTTTATTCAAAGCATTTTTTTTTAATCGCTCCAACGAAAACGTCATTGACTCGTCATTCAAAGTCAAACATCGTCTTCCATCTCGCTCAGCGCGCATATACAGGTCCACCTCTGATATTCGCAGCAGACAGACCCTTCACGCATCCAAATTAGTATCCATTACATTGTTATTGTTTTCCTAAAAGTAGCTCTGTGCAGTTTAAGCAACACTTTTGATCATTAATCGATGTGTGTAGATACGGGCATATGTTAGCGCGGCTCAAATGATGTATGCGTGAGCTTATGCCGTCCGATTATTTATCGCGTTATTTATGGATCAAGTCAAATGTGAGTAGAGACGCATCCCCCGCACACGGCATATCTTATCAATCACACCCACCTGTTGACTCATACCTCTGCTTGGATGCGCGTACATGTATGGATGATAACAGTCTTTAAAAAAGAAAAAAAAAGGTCCGTGAATCTCCTCCGCTTCTCTTTGTTTCAGCTCTGTGTCCAACAAATGAAGTCCGCACGGAGTCCGCGGGCGTGATTCTAAGCCCCGGCTACCCAGCCAACTATCCGTACCTGCAGACATGCGCATGGACCGTGTCTGTGGAAAAGCCGCA
Organism: Mordacia mordax; assembly: GCA_036362905.1. NCBI lineage: Eukaryota > Metazoa > Chordata > Hyperoartia > Petromyzontiformes > Petromyzontidae > Mordacia > Mordacia mordax. The sequence continues at coordinate 18,486,011 of JAZEWT010000013.1, forward strand.
CAACGTAACCTTGCTCATTGAATTCTTTCAAAGTGAAAAGCAGTACGACGAGCTGGAGATATTTGATGGTAAGTTATCGGGGGGGGGAGAGGGGATGGCACTGCTTCAGAGTATGCGTGTGAGGCACAACCGGGCACACCTTAGACAATATACTCAATGGAGTCGTTATATGTGTGGCTAAGCGGTACAGTGGGCAATGCATGCTTCACCCCATTTAGGATACAAGATAATATTCGGGTAGCTATACTCCTGCCATAGGTGAGTGGAATTTTCACCACTGGCAAAATAGATTAGCACTACTCAAAGCCTTTTTGTATGGGAGATTACATTTAAATAAATCTTTATAATGCAAAGTATTTCTGAAAGCAACCATACCTGATTTTTTAAAAATCCAATATCCACATATTACTTTTTGCAGCCCATTGTCAATCCATTACTGGATCAAGGTTGCCCATACTTCACACTGGTTGCTTCGTGAAGGGATTCCCACAGCTTATTCGGATGTCACTCTACCCTTATGATAGCCATAACTAGTTCTCATCTCATGGTGCCAAGTTTATAGCGCAGTACGCAAACCACTGCTACCTCACCTCCAAGGTCCATATACAGTACCCATATATAGGTCGACAGCATTCAAATGCAGCGTGGTTGAGAATGTGTAATTTTATTGTAAGCATTGCCTCAAGCGTATGTCGGTGTTTATAAATATATATATTTTTTATCAAATGCACAAAGCACTTTCCCCTATCTGATCCCTGTCAGTGCAAAATATGCGGCGCATGCAAATACTCATTCACCCTCAATTTTCCCGTGCTCGTATGTGCATTCCTGAATCATTGCTTTTAATGCAAAGCCAAATCCTGGATGTTTCTCTCACAAAGTATTTAACTCCACTCAGGGAAACATCTAAAGATGCCTCGACGGTATAAGTGAACTCTAACAAAACGGTTTTAAGAACCGAACAAATAAGGTTGCTTTCCAAAGCCGTTCTCCCAAGATAGCCATGTCGAGACCGAGACTATCTTAGTGTGCCTGAGGATGCCTGCAACATGGGAAACGAAGGGGAGGGGCGCTCGACACGGCTCTTCAGAAAGAACAGCTTTGGAAAGCGATTCTCGTGAATCGAGCTGTGAGAACCCACATCAGTACAGATATATCAGTTTTGCAAGTACGCTTTATACCAATCCCACTCGTAATGTGCGCACATAGCATGGTTCTTTTGTGTCGTTTCGTCACCGAGTGAAGCACCCGTTGTTTTCTTGAGAGAATATTTAATGGCACCGTGAGAATCGTGAATGCAAGATCACAATCTTAGTTATTATTGTGCTGCATCTTCCCACCGACTCTCCACCCTCTCGCCCTGCAGGGCAAAGCAACCAAAGTCCACGGCTTCTGGCCCTGAGTGGGGACTACTCGGCGCCGATCAGCGTAACCAGCACAGGCCACCAGGTCCACCTACGCTGGGTGTCCGACCAGGCCACCAGCAAGAAAGGATTCCGCATTCGATACACAGGTTACTGGACATCCCCCCCCCCCCGTGCCCCACTTTCACGTTACACTGGGGAAACAATCCTCATTGACCCTGTCCATATGTTTTTTGGTCGCAGATATCACTTAGAATTGGGCGGCACGGTGGCCCAGTGGGTAGCGCTGTCGCCTCATAGCAAGAAGGCCCCGGGTTCGAATCTCGGCTCGGGTGCCTTGCTGTGTGGAGTTTGCATGTTCTCTCCTCGTGTCCGCGTGGGTTTTCGCCGGACACTGCGGTTTCCTCCCACAGTCCAAAATACATGCTGCTGCATAGGTTAATTGGCTTGCAGACTAAATTGCCTGCAGTGCCGGTGATGGATTGGCGCCCCATCGTGGGTATATCCCTGCCTTGCACCCTGTGTCTGCCGGGATAGGCTCCGGCTCGCCGCGACCCTGTATAGGACTAAGCGGTTTCTGCCAATGAGATGAGATCACTTAGAATAACAGCACAATCGAAAGGTAACTGGTTAGATTTCACATTTCGTGTTTGGGGCAGAAGCTTGGTTTTGGAAAGTTTATCATGATCCTTGACGGTACAACAGCATTTGTTTGTATCTCGCATCCCGTACTCATTGCAAAACTATAAAAAATTGCATTTAAATGTATTATTGTTTACAAATATCACGAGGTGTTTGACAAATGTATATGGTGTGACTTTGAGTGGTCAAACTATTCACCAGGAAATGTGGCCTCAAGTTATTTAATTGCGACTTGCTGCTTGTGAATCTGGATTTGATGAAAGTATTATGAAGTGTTGGTCCACGTGTGATCTTTGAGAGTAAGCCACGTGTTGAGAACATTTGTTCGTCAAGCTTTTGCCGTGTAATACCGTGGGTATCTTCAGGAGTTGAATATATATGCAGCAGCGAGTGGTGACGGGTGCTTACAATAGTCCGCTGTGATCGCTTGAAAAAGAAACAAATGTGAACTGATCTGCAAGGCGTTGCTTGGTTTATAGGTACTGCAAAGACTCGGTATTAGATCAAATAATCTTTGGTTTTCTTGCACGAATCACTTCCCACAGCCGACTACTGCAGCATTCCAACAGCTCCAGCTCATGGCTCTGTTATGAGTCAAAGCGGTGGACATTTGAACAGCGTTGTTTGGTGGGCATGTGACAGAGGATACAAGCTCATAGGGAAGAGCTCAGCCGTCTGTGTGAAAGCCCCCCAAGGATTTTATATGTGGGACTCTGCTGTCCCAGCTTGTCAAGGTGGGTGTCTGATATGCCATCTCTGCAGTGACACGTAGCATATTACATCAGCTTGCACAAGCTGCTTTAATGAATGCCACAGTTCATGTTCTTGTCAAATTTGACAAGGCTGAGAGGCAATATTCCATCATCGCATAAATGCTTGCCACCGCAAAGCAAACTCAGACCTGAAGTTTTAACAGGATTTGCGTTGTGCCTCAAACGAGTTTTTTGGTTTATTTGTCAATTTTTTGAAGCTTTCTTATTTTGTTCGTAATATTTTAAGAGTCGATTAATCAACCAAATTCATTTAATTGCTGAATTTTCTTTTCGGAGGTGTTTCGAGATCAATTTATTTATTTTGTTGTATAATATCTCTTTATTATTTTTGTTTTATGTTTTGCCCGTGGCCATAGGCAGAGATTTCACAGTGACGTGACCCATGCGATAGTGAAGCCACAACATTCCTACGCTCTCCTGGGATCGAGTAATAGCGGGAGCTGTGTGCGGCACATTTGCATAATGCGCATCACATTCTCAGGTTTATGACTTCCGACTGGCAATAAATGGTCACAGTTAAATTCAGTACATTGTTGCATTGTTAAAATGCTAAAGAAAGCAATACACGATTTGGCAATGGGGGGATTTTATACGTAGACATTTTATTTATTGCGGTAAGAAGCTTATGGTGGCCATTGAGCTCTATTTCGTAGGTTTCCTGTAGGAGCTGTTTATTCTTAATTATTTGCAGCTGGGTTTTAATTGGCAGCATCACTGTCAGCATCACTATTACCATCATTTTACAATATGCAAGAATATGGCAGGGATGGGAGCTCACGCATGGAATACTAATAGTCTACGGGCGCAATAAATATGGCAATGCTGTCGCGTCAGAAAAGGCAGCATAATAGATTTTTATGGCATTTAAATTATGAATGAATTCGTAAATAATTTAAGACGGTACGTGAGTCAATATCTGCTCTTTTTTTTGTGTTTAAACATCGCAAGCAACGGATTAAGTATTCCTTTTAATGATGCCTCTGATGTTGCCCCTTCCGATTTTTTTTTTTCTCCCAGCCATCTCGTGTGGCATCCCAGTGTCTCCGAGCAATGGGGAGATTCTCACTGTGGACTACGCCGTGGGCGGGCTGGTCACCTACGGGTGCAATCGGGGCTTCAGCACGCGGCACGGAAATGCCAACACGGCCGTGTGCTTGGAAAACGGAACGTGGAGCAACAGCAACCAGCCACCAATGTGCTACGGTGTGCCCTCTCTTCTGCGTGATATGACCAATGTTGAAAGCGTTTTTCGCATTAGCCCTGTTTGTTTGTGAAAATAGGCGTAGTGCGAGGGGTTTGCTAACTTTCGTGATGATGATTCAATATAAATACAATTTTAGTTTAAAGTCGTGTCGCTATTTGAGATTCACCAAAGAGAAAATTGGAAACGTTGATCAAAGGGGTTGTCAAAAACTTGCAGACACAACGTAATGCTTCAAGGACTTTTCAGATATTCAGACCATATGAGTTTTGCCCTCATGGCTACCCACTGGCTTCCATACTAATGCATGTTGGAAAGCGTGTATATATATGCATGATTTCCTTCCTTGTTTACATCACGTTAATTACAAGCCAGTCTTACACGTAGAATGATTAAAAAAAAACGATGAAGCCCTCATACACGTTCAATGAGTGGCCAGAGATCTCATTTTGGTCTAGCCCACCACTGCATATGATGACTTGAACCTGGCGGTGTGATCTGTTTTCAGGCATGTTTCAAATGTATGTGCATAGTTCAAAGGTGGTACATAACTCTGAATGGGTATCTGAGTTACTCAACACACTACACCAAAGATCATTCGAGTAAAGCCTATGACTGACAGACTCGCTTAAATACGGACAAATTAACTTAAAATTGTCATTAATTCACACAGGGCATAAGGCGGGAATACACACAGAATGGGACCTAAGTCCATCACGGGCCAATTAACTGAGGAGGAAACAGGAGTACCTGGCAAAAACCCATGTTGACACAGGGAGAACATACAAACTACACAGAAAGGCACCCTTAGCCATGAAAATAAAAACTAGAGCCTTCTTGCTGTGAGGTGGTATCAGTACTGACAGCTACAAATTCAATTTCTTAGAGTGTATAATCGTTGTATAAGTGATGTCAGTTACATAAGCTTTTGCCAGTGTACATATGTAAAAAAGAGAAAAGGTTTTTTTACCATTTCTGGCAATTATACAGGTGTTAATATCTTAAAACACCAAAAATAGACACCTTTCACAAAGTTTGCAAAAACCACACATACTTGTGGCAAAATATGCAAACAAAAAGCCTTGATATTATATGCATTGTCCTTGAAACTGATTTGCCTACATCAGACATGGATTTCTTTGGCGCCTGATTGTCAGGGTTAGCCAGATGTTGCCAAAAGGCAGTTAGATCAGGACAATGCAATTTCAATGCTTAGGAGCTCAGGTCGAGCTGTTTAATCATTGGGTACTTTTGCCAGAGTGCATATGTACAGGTGTTAAGATCTTAAAACGTGTATAATTTCCAGCAATGGTAAAAACCTTTTCTCTAATTTTTTTTTACAATAGTTACATAGTTACAATTGTAAGTGCTAGAAAAGGTGGCCTCCTGGTTTCAAGTAATGTTACAGGATTTTTATGATTTTTTTGGCATTAGCCAAAACAACCACTGACACCGAACTTGAACTGCAAACCTTTGCAATAAGTGGCAACTACGTCATTGATCAGCCATATCTACTCGCTTTACTCGCTGCAAACAGGAAGTGCATAATCAGCACGCAAGTACTAATATGCGTACATTTAATTGTGCACGGAGCATCTTGGTAGGGGCACTTTTTGATCAATAGTGGTACACCCTGTCAAGTTGTTGCAATGCGGAAGGCCCTTATAAAATGAAGCAGATCATAAATGGTAAAACAAATGTTGGCAGGCAAAAATAAAAGGCTCTTCTTCTTGCCAGCTGCTGCATTCATTGCACAGGGATCTAAAAGCGGAGTTGACATACATTTTTGATATCAAATTGCATGCACACTTAGTGTGCTGCTATGGGTTAATGGAAACAGTCTTTTGAAATCCGTTGCCTCCCATGTGATGCCTTCTGCTTTCGAAAATTGGGAACAACAAACGTCAGTGGCTGAGTTGCTTTCTTGTCTCTTTTCAGAAGTCCTCTTTCAAACATTTGCGACAATGCAGTAATTGCATTTGTTCAAATGCCCATTTTTTTTCTCTCTTTTTGTTGGCTGAATTACATAATAAATTAGCGTTGAAGCAACACTTTGAAATGCTGTATGCTGAGGAATAATAAAAAAAAAACCCTTGCATGAAAAATTACTTGCGGGAATTGTGCATAATTATTTTTTTCACGTATATTTTATTAATTCACTATTAGTACCTGCTTATTACTGTAGAGGGCTGAGGGAGAGCTCAGAGCCTATCTCGACAGGCACTGGATACAAGGCATGTCTGTACCCGTGATGCGCCACCAGTGTATAGCAGAACTGCGGGGGCAAGTTAGTCAACGGGCCAATTAACATAGACAGCACGAGCATGCCATTGAGCTGAAACTGGAGTATCCGATCAAAAATCACGAAGGACACGGAGATAATGTGCAAACTCCACGTGGAAAGGCACGTCGATATTAACCACACCCAGCAACTTGCTGTGAGGTGGCAGCACTACTCACTGCACCACTCTGATTATATTTAAAATCTGTTTTCTGGCGACGCTCATCCAAATTTACAATATGTAGTTTGAGACTAGTAAAAACAATCCCTGGTTATACCTAATTTGTGACCCTTTTTGCATGTGTGTCATTTTCATTACCGAACATAAAGGTAGTCAACATAAACATATATCAATATAGAAACAATTGGCGTTCACAGTCATTATTATAACAATACCTTGTCAAATATACCCTCATCAAGCCATTGTCCATACCTTTCATTATACACGGGAGCAATTTATTGTGCTTCACATTTTGTCTAATTTCACAGTTTCACCTTTCACCGGGTGTTCCAAAGTTTGCTGCCATTTTATCACCACTTCCTTCAATAGAACATCATCGTATTCCATTCAGGTCCCCATTATGTTCCCTAAAGTGGAGGCAATGTATTTGGGGCATGTTATAACATTGTCGTCTATGTCCGCGCATGCAACTGATTGAGTTGACCGAAGAGATGAAACCGAAACTACAGAATGTCGGACCGCGGATGCCTCGCGGTGCAATCTATTGACAGATCTTAGCGAATTGTTGATGCGTGTTGTAAACAAGAATGCCTTGTGTGTTTGCTCTGCGTGCGTGGCAGCTGTCGCTTGCATGAACTTCAGTACCTTCACTTTGGATCACGGTAGCTGGCTGCTTCTCAATGGCAGTGACTACAAGTATGGCTCACGTGTCATCTTTCACTGCGAGCCAGGCTACACCTTGCTTGGCTCACGTATAATCCACTGTCAAGAGAACGGCGCGTGGAGCTGGGAGAACAACGGGCCCAGATGCAGCTGTAATTTACCTTTTGTTTCACATCACAATTTAATACCTTTGAGCAAATCGTTTGCTGTGAGTTTAACTGAGACTTAATGTTCATAAAGAGGCAACACTTCGGTACAAATGTTCAGGCAACGTTGAGCCCCCATTACTGTAGTTAGGTTATTGTGCAGAGGAAAGCTGACTTTGATAAATGTAAAGCATGCTTTATCAGAGAAGACGGTTAAAAGCGAAAATTAGCATTTGTGCTGCTTGAAAAGGATGTGTTAACGCTTCTCCTAAACGCTGTACCTTGAATTTAATTTAATATTTATGAACCATAAAATACGATTAGCGTTAGTATGAATGTTCATTTGAAATACGGAAGTTGTGTTTCAAAGGATTTCAACTTTTATAAACGAAAAATAAAAATTAAACTATTTGCATGCGGCTCTAAAACCATGCCGAAAGTTTTGTCGTGACCGCCTAAAGTTCTGAACATGCATGAAAATATTGTTGGGCCAATATGCTACGGCTCATTACTCAATGTGCTGTTATTCTGTTGTGTTTCGTTTTGTTTCCAGTGATCTCTTGTGGGAGCCTTTCATCTCCTCCAAATGGCAGGAAGATTGGCACTCAGACGGTGTTTGGCTCCACAGCCATTTATCGGTGTGATCCTGGATTCACACTTTTAGGTTCACAGGTTCGAGAATGCCTGGCAAGCGGTCTGTGGAGTGGCACCATCAGCAGGTGTATAGGTATGAGAAACAAGCGACAAGGAGTGATCCACGTGCTTTCAGCGGGACATGAAATGCAGATCTTATTAATGTTATATGTTTGTGTTTGTGTCAGTCTGTGATTGTGTTCCTGCACCTGTGGTTGTAAAAAAAAATAATTCTACTTCTAGAGCGCTTTTCACCCGTGGGTCACAAAGCGCTGCACAGAGCTGTGAACAGAACGGCATGTCAGCAACAACGACGACATAAGAACAGTACATCAGCAATAATAACGTTTTTTTGTGGGGGGGTTTGTTACAAATCTGGGCTGTGGAGAGAATGGCGTGTCAACAACAACAACCACATCAGTAGAGTTCAACTGAAAGTTAAATAACGGCTAAAATGTATAGGACATAAAATAAATGATAAACGGCTGTGCTTGGGGTGCAAAGCAGCTGTTGAATTGTGAACTCAACAACAGCTTTGTTCGCATTGCTTTGACTCTTGCAGAGTCTTTGAAAACAATTCCGTGACCACCCGTCATATAAACATGGTGCCTGTAAATGTCACTAACGATTTGGGGGATCTCTTTAAGTGTGTATGTGCAGCGCGACGTAATACAAGTTCAAGTTTCTTGTTTATTTATT